>JAFFZR010000704.1:457-11609 GCA_018397195.1 Lethrus apterus
CCCGTTGTTATACAGTGCGATCCCCATGATAACTTTTGAACGGCTGAAGCTATCATTATGAGAAAAAACAGGACGATTTTTAATTTTTACTTACAAAATACTGGTGTTGTCAAAAATTCAATTCCTCTTCCCGTGAAACCGGAAGCGATGTCAACTTTCTTATTTTAAATGGAACCCTGTATATTACGTCTTTGGAAAGGCGACGGAGAGACGAATCCAACGATACCGCATATGTTTAACTTTAATTTGAAAAGTAACAAGATAAGCGGCAATAACTTTTCTGTAATATGGTTTTTCATGTTATTTAACACTAAAAATGTTTATTGCCTTATGGCTAACTAAGGAACTCATAAAGAAAATGGCAGAAATGTTATTGCTGCCTCTCTTGTTACTTTTCAAATTAAAGTTGAACATATGGTATCGTTGGATTCGTCCCTCCGTTGTCTTCCAAAAACGTCAAAATATACAGGGTATTTCCATTTAAAATAAGAAAGTTGACATCGCTTCCGGTTTCGCCGGAAGTGGAATTGAATTTTTAACAACACCAACTTTTTGTACGTAAAAATTAAAAATCGACGTGTTTTTTTCTCATAGCGATAGCTCCAGCCGTTCAAAAGTTATCATGGGAGGAGATACTTTAGAATCGCACTGTATACTGTTTAAACTACGGATGTAGTCTATATTGCTAATACTAATTTGCTAAAAAATTATCCAAAGAATATACACATTTAGACAGTAAGAAAGTTTTGCATGTCCGCTTAAAAGAAATCAAATTGTAAAATTCTTTGATATGTTTAGGAAGAATATTGAATAATTTCTGTCCAAAGAAATTCGAAGAATTTAAACATATATTAATTTTACTAAATGGAATATAATAATGGTTTTTAAAACGTATATTTAAAAGATGCATATCTTCATTCAAAAAATACTTATCATGTCCATGTTTTTACCAATAGTGATAAGTTATCAATTTTGCTAAAAACATGGACACACAAGTCCAGTATATAAAGAGCAGACAGTGTTTTAAATTCGCATTAAATAGATCTCTACAACTATGCACAGACACACCAGCCATAAATTTTACAATCATTTTCTGTCCTATGAATACATCTCACCATATGAAGAGTGACCCCAGAAGCATATATGTACCATATAATAATTTAGAAGCAACAAGACCTGATAGAGGTTTAACATTTGAGCATGGGTTGGCTTTAAATTCCTAAATAAATATGCCAAAGAATATAACTTTGATAAAAAAGTTGTGCAATGCATTTTCCAACCCAGATGAGCATCCATATGTAGTCCTAAAAACTTTGTTGTCTAACTCTTCGAAGGGGATTATCGTCGATATACAAATTCAAGGAAGAACATTTTTTTTTAGATTTAAATAAAATCCATTATTTCCAAACCATGAACTTACGTCTTCCAAAACAACGCTGACCTTTATTTCGAAATTCGTTGAGATTTATCTGACAGAAAAATTGAATTGTCGTCAGTATATATAATGTGAAGAGCACATCTTTAGAGTTAGTTAATTTATCTAGTTCATTTACATAGATAAAAAAGAATGATTCTAAAATGGAACCCTGCGGTACTCCAACGCCAACTACATCACATTTATACTGAACCGAGTTAATACGGTTTTTGCTTTTGTGATTTATTGACACAACGACCATATAATAAACTCGATAGCCCTACATGACTAACTAAAGTTTTTGTTTTATAAAAAAAAAATAATATAAAATTCTGCTATGTGTTCAAACTGAAGCCTATCAGCATCATCTTCAATAATTTTATTGTTTAACAACGTGGACTTTAAATTTCTTACAAAGAAACCCTCTGGTTTCCTTATCTTAGACTTTTGTGTTAATTGAAATTTAGAGATCATATCATTTTTTAGTTTTATCTGTGACTTTTGGTCGACCGTATTATTAATTTATTAATTATATTAATCATATGAATTTCGTTTTCTTCAGAAACGTACATTTTATTTTTTCAGTCCCTAAAATTCAGCCCCTAAAAGTTCCTAAATATGTAAGTGTTGGAAAGCCCAAGGTCACTATTTAATTTTAATATTATTTAACTAATTAATTTTTTATATAATTCGTGTGTATTAAACACGAAGAGAAACATATAGATTTATGCATTTAATTAATTTAAAAATATTAAAATAACCAAATTTTAGTAAAATTTAATTATCACTTACGGATATTTGTTTAGTTTATTCTCAATAAAAAAAAAATAATTAAATAAAAATAACTTACCGTCATTAAATTGAGCCATATCCAAACGACTAGCGGAAGAATGATCTTCATTTTCGCTGAAATGAAAAATAACAGTAATAAAAGTCTGTAAGACTTCTATAATAGATAATCGTTTTATCTTCAATGCCATCTAGTTTGGTACCGTTATGTTTACAACAACAATTTGAATATACTTTAATTGATGGTTGTTATGATAATTAAAACAGTTATTAAAAAAAAATTATGTGTTACTAGTTTATTTATTTTCTATCTCATGTTAAATATCCGTACAATTATGCTTGAAGAAATGTAATAATAAATAGATCAAATAACAATAGCTGCGTTGTTCAATAAATACAACATTATGATTTTTATGCGTAAATAAATTAGTTGCATGAATAATGTGAAAACGGTTTTAATTAACCGAAACATTTTTACACGCGATGTCTATGATTTTCTTCAATTTAAAATGAATATAGCAGTATGTAGTGAACGATATATTATGTAATTTAAAAGTTACAGAATATTGTCAATTTATTGGCTGAAGATTTAAGAATGTGTGAATATATTTTTATATTAAAATGGTTTTGAAACATTTTTCCAGACTGAAATGTTTTTAAATAATTTTCTTTTCTTTGAGATTATGAAATGAAAATAAACTATGGCTTGATATATATGTATATATTTCATTATGCATCTACCAAGTTCTAATTAAAGCTTTAGGCATTCACTTTAATCATTTAGTTTAATCGTCCGATCAGCATTAAATATGCCTAGAAGTTGTTATTAAAGAAGTAGTATATTTGTTCATCATAATACCAAGAATTCATTATCGTTGTCGAGTTACATTATAATTGCCACGCGAAATTACAATAAAATATTTAAACGTCTTCGCAATTATTACTATTCGTAAATGGAATCACGATATTTCGCATGGGAAACTAGTCATTTATGTCGTTACTTAAACGCAGCTCTGATTTGCCCAACAGTCAAAGGTTCTGACCCCGATGTAATTATAAGCAACATGAAACGAAAGTGCTGCTAGATAGTACTAACAGTTTCGAGATTGTAAGAATCGATGTGCGAGGAAAACCGCTATGCCGTGGAAGCAGAAAGAAAGCCGTTTCTAAATTTGGTTTACAAATCTTATTCTACATCTAAGCTCATTAACAATGCCATGAATGGTTAAACGACATTCAATGTTCATTTACTCGTACGTATTACGGTATCGTATTCCTAATAAATTACAAGATATTTTAAAAGTAAGTTTGTTTTATTTCTGTGTAATAGGTATGAAACTAAAGAGTGAACTACAGGATGTCCCCTGTTAGTTTTTCACTTTCTATAAGTTGTTAGGTGGCTTGGAAGGGTGGGGTTCGTCTTAAACGTCTGCTCGGTCATGGGAAATTTAGTCAACATGCAGCGTTTGTATTAAATCGATTTCAATCGTTCGACAACATCTTGTTCTCTGATGAAGCGCATTTCCATCTTAACGGCTTTGTCAATAAGCGTAACAGTCGGTATGGTGTGAAACGAACCCGAAAAAAAAAACATCAAAGGCCTTTGCATAGCCCAAAAGTCATAGTTTGGGCCGCTATTTCATCATCGGGAATTATCGGTCCGTTTTTTTTTTTTTTTTGAAAATGAACACGGCAACGCCATAACGGTGAATTCCGAACGTTATGTCGAAATGATACGTGATTTTTTAACACCTGCTCTACAAGAATTTGATAGATTTGATCAAGAAACCCGGTTTCAACAAGATGGAGCCCCACTTCAAATCGGTCTTTGCCCGTTGTTCAGGCGCTTTTTCCTGGAAAACTGATTTCCCGAAGAGGAAACATCAAGTGGCCTCCCCGAAGCCCGGATTTGACTCCATGTGAGTTTTCCGAAACCGCCCAGCCATTCTGGAGGAATTGAAGGACAATATCCAATATGCGGAGTGTAATGGCAAATTTTAGAGCCCGACTTCAAGAGTGACAGGAGAAAAATAGGCACCATTTGGACAATATCATTTTTAAAAAATAAATTTCCCAAGTTTTGTTTTCAACTTAATAAAGAATTTGTCAAAATCGGTCGATTGGTTTTTTTTTAAAATTTTAATTCAAAAAGTGAAAAACTGACAGGGACACCTGTATAACAAAAACCGTATACAGTGTAGGATTAAAGTATGGAATATTAAAAAAAAAAAAAATCAACCTGTTTAAAAAAAAAACACTGAAACAGATCGATGTTATTTTAAAAATACACATAATATACACAATATATGCAATTCACCTTCCGACTTTCATTTGTTTTGTAGTTATGACGTCATCACAAAACAATTTAAATGACAACATACATTTTTTTAGTGGAATCCGATAGTGATTTTTCTACCCTTTATGACCGTGCAAAAAGACAATAAGGTTGCATAAAAAAATCCCTATAATTATTATGGTATTTTGATTATTCTAAAAAATGTATGTAGTCATTTAATTTTTTTGTGATGACGTCATAACTACAAAACAAATGAAAATCGGAAGGTGAATCGCATATAACATGTGTAGGTACTTTTAAAGAATAAAATCGACCTGTTTCAGCGTCTTTTAAAAAGCCGGTTGAGTTCGTTTTTTTTTTAAATATTCCATACTTTAATCTTACCCTGTAACATACTGTTAATACCAGTTTTATAAATGGTTCAGTCGTATTTATTTATACAATTGTGAGATTCACAAAATGAATAACATTTTAAGAATTTTAACCACTTTTATCACATAATATTCTCGCAAAAAACAATTTCTACTACACATTATTTCTCGTCCCCAGGGTCATCCTAACCACAGGGATAAATGGGCTATAGCACAGGGACGGCAGCCTGTTGGGGCGGCAATTGCTCTTATAGGTTATTTGGATTTTTTTTCTTTTGTACTCCTTTTTACTCCTTTTCTACACTCTTTTTTACCTTTTTAATTTCAATTGCGGAGCGAACCCACCATAAATTATAAATTTTTAAAAACTGACATTTTGAATTTCAATAATTTGATAATTTAAATTACGGAGCGAACCTAACCCATGCCAACCCAACTAAAAATTATAAATTATAAATCTATAATAATAATTTATTCAAAACCCAACAATAAAAAGCGAATTACAGGAAAGCATATATATATATATATATATATATAACGAAAATGATGTTACAGATCCACCTTTCGGTGATAGATGTAACATCAATGCATGTCACTTGTTGTTATTATATATATATATATATATAAAAAAAACTAATATTAACATACGAGAAACAGAACAAGATATACAATTGCAAATAACCAAAAATATACAAAAAATAGCTATACAATATGCAACAGAAATTGATTGCCTCTATGTTTCTTAAAATCACGCTTTTTTCGCAAATAGCATTGATATGAGCAATAAACGAAAGTTTGACATAAAAAAAACTGTTCTGTTGAATTTCAATAATTTCAATTATAGGCGAACCTAACCCATGCCAATCCAATTACAAATTTTAAAAACTGACTTTTTGAATTTCAACCCATACAACAACTTTTTTTCATCCATCCGTACTCCTTTTTCGTAAAAAATAATTGGTCAGCTTATTTATTGGTAATTATATTATCTTTTTCTAGTTCTGAAACTTATGTAAAACTTCACTGGTCACCTCGCTTACCCTCCCGTATATTTTCTTATGAAGAGGATAGCATTGTTGTAAGTAGCTAACGGGCGCCAAATATCTTAGGACGGCCCTGCTCGTTCCCCTATTTCACTTTTAGGCAAACATTGTGTTCAGTTACTTATTTGGACAAGGTTTTAATATGGTCTGAGGATATTAAGAATGATGATTCTAAACACATTTTACCAACATGGAAATGCAGGAAATAAAACTTGGAGTTGTGTAAAACCTATTGTCCGGGGAAAGGGTGATGGCATTTATTAAAGTCGTGTTGATGAGTACTAAAAGTACGTTATTAAGCGAATTATGTTCCTGCGTGGTTTATAATTATCGGCGTAATAGTTTTTAATTAGCTAATGAGGTTGGATGATTTTTTCCTAAGCAGTCACAGAAGAACCGTAAATAAACTAACAATTAATTTTAATAGATCGAATTGGCAAAACGTACAAGAATTCCTATTTAAATATTTGAAAAAAATATATATTATTTTATATTGAAATAAAATCTGGGGTATTTTTACCAAATATCTTTAATTAAAGTGTCTATTACATATTTTAATTTTAAAATAAGAACAGAGAACTTTTAAATTAAATATGTACTTCAAAAGTATAAAGTAATTTCTTTTCAGGTAAAGCTAAATGCTTTTTCCCAAGACAATTGAGAGCTGGAAACGAATATGCAAATTGCTTTGACAAATTTAATAATATTTGTTATGACAACCGCATTATATTTCATTTTTAGTTTCTGATATCGTATCTTTGAATGTACAAAGTCGAAGACCAAAAACCACAACTTTTCAAAAATTAATCAAAGATAAAATTGATAAATAATTAAATTGATTAGAACGTATTTTAGTTCAAGCTGTCCTCCTCGTCGATAATCCCACGATGGCGCAAATCTTATTCATTTCAAATGAACCTACGTAAAAATTATCAGCTTACTCAATGTTAAGACGAATTAATATCGTCACAAAGCGGATACATTAAAAGTAATATATTTAAAAAATAATCAAAGATCTTAAGACACAAAACTATTCAAAGCAATACTTCACAAGAACTTTGTAAGATAATTTATTAGTTCCATTGATGTTTATAATAAATTAAGTTGGTAGCATTGTTTGCTACCAACTTAATTAAGTTTGTATAGTATAGTTGATAAGTTGGTAGCAAACAACTTAGATTAATTAAAATGTTTCAAAATGAATAGCATTGAAGAACTTTGAATATTTTTTAATATATTAATTTTAAAGTACATAGTGCTTTGTGAGGATGTTAATTGAGTTATTGGTCTTAACAATTGAGTAGGTTGATATTTACGTAAGTTCATTTGAAATGAATGCGACTTGCGCCATCGTGAAGTCATCGACGAGGCGGAGAGCTACTTTCTAATAAATTTAATTCTTTATTTTAATCTTTGATCAATTCTGAAAAGTTTTGATTTTCGGTCTTCGATTAAATCAGAAATTAAACATTTGCCATCGCAGAAGCTTTGTAAATTTTGTTTCGAAGCATTACTAATGATAATAAATTTCCATATTGGCTATAAATTCGCGTTTTTATAGTCACTTTCGAACAAAATGGCAAAAAACAACTTGACAATAACCCAACACGTGTGTCTGACGGTATAATATTACTGCACAGCTACGTGCATAATAACAATGTTGTAAGTGTCAAGGTTGGTATGGTAACTAATGTTCCAATAACTTTTAACGTTTAGAAGATGATGGGATGCCATTTAACCAATGAAAACCTATTGTAGTAATTTATTATAAAGAGAATAAATAAAAAAATCCACTCTATCATCATGTTGATCTTAATTGCTGAATCCTGTCTTAAAATATTATATTAGTTTATATTTTTATATCATTAATTTTAAAATTGCTTACAATGTAGCAAATGAGGAGAGTACGAGTGAAAACGTTCAATTTAATTGCTGTCATATAATGATGCAGTTATTTTCCACGTTTTTACTTAGAATTAAAATTAGTTTATACAGTTTTATCTTATCAGGGAGTAACTAATGTATAGTATAATACAATATTGTAAAAGAGAAAATTATATATGATGTGAAATATGGAGTTACTTACTCGGCCATGGTTTAATCACGATAAAGACAGGTTTCACGTGTAGCATCAAATTTTGCTGTCTCCTTATGATTGTATTAAATTAGATTCTAACCCATTGGTTAGTAATAGTTGCTTAAATCAAAGTATTAAACATGTATCGTTAATTATTAAGGAATCAATTAAACACATAGGATATTCCATCTTCGTTATACTATAAATTTTATAATTTTTGCAACATAATATTTTTTTTAACATATATATTTTGTCAGAATTATCAATCTGTCAAACTATCATGATTCTATTGTGTTTATTTTCCCTATCATTTAAAAAACTGCGGTAATGGAGATCCAGTAGTATTAAAAAAAAAAACTTTTGTGAACCATAGGAAGGAATACATCAAAAGATACTTACTAAAGTGAACTTTGTAATACAAATCAATTCAACATACCATATCGCACTGCTATCCAAGTGATTTTAATACACATATTGACGTAGTCATGTTTCTTTTGAAATATATTTAATTATTATTATTTGGAAGTCGGACTCTCTGGAGAAATTTTGTTGATATGTTTAAGGAGCAACCTTCGACATCTTAACAGAAACTTCCAACAAGACGGCACTTCTACTAATCTCATTACAGCAAAAAAGGCTTACAATGACACACGTATCGAAAAATCATTTAACATTAACCTGTTGGGAGGTAATGAGCGAAAAGAAAAAAGAAAATAAACGAAACAAAATAAATATAATTTCAGACGGAAAAAGCATAAAAGACGACGACCTAGCAAGAGTTCTTCTTCGGAGAATTGGCCAAAAACTGTCCACCGCCGACAAAAAACTATATCAACAAAAATAATATAACACGAATAGCTTCTATCTAAGCCCAGTAACCACTGAAGAAGTTGAAAACGCAATAAAAGTATGTTAAAAAAAAAAAAAAAACGCATCAGGAGTAGATGACATACCCTGTAAGATACTGCTACACATTTTAGATATCATAATCACACCTCTTACAAATATTATAAATAACTCATTCCAAAGTGGTGTTTATCCTACAAGATTGAAGATATCGAAGATAATAGTATTTAAGAGAATAGGAAGCCCTGAAAATATGACAAACTACAGACCAATCGCCTTACAAAATCACATCTTAAGAACTTTTGAATTGTGCTTCTACAAAAGGCTTTACAATTTCTTAGAAAAACACAAAGTATTGAATCCGTCATGTTATGAGATCGCCGAATAATCAGATTAAAATGAGACAATTTGTTTAATTTTTGCATTTATTGACTTTTTTAATTGTTTATATTTATTATGTGAATCATTGTCATTTAATATTTTTCTCGACCAATTTCTTTCCTTCAATTCCGCTAGCTGGCGTACCAATTCCAGTGAAAATTTATATGATTTTATTAGGCTCACGTTTAACTTTCTTATGTACCGTTTTAAAACTATTGTCAAAGCACCAAAGAACACGGTCCAAACATTCACCAAAAATGAGATCAACATCATTACTATACTTCCCTATGTTGGCAACATCATAGCTGGGAGAATAAAACAAATATTTAAATTCACATATGGAATTAAGATTGATCTTTTTCTGCGAGTATTCAACATATTCATTGGAAGCTAATTTGGATGTAGAAATTATAATATATAAACGACAAATCCTATGACACATGAAGGGTGAATAAAGGAGTTCCTCAAGGAACTATACTGTGCCCACTCTTGTTCAATATAATGATTAACGATCTACATACAGATTGTCCGACTGCTACGAAAATCAACATATATGCAGATGATACTAGCATGGTCATAACTGAACGCTGTATACAAGATCTGAAGTCGACCACCGAGAAAGTAATCACAGAAATGAGAGTATGGTGCGAAAGAAACGAAATGTTGACAAAACACAGCTGGTGCAGTTTTATCCGGCAAAGGAAAAAATATACACCATCATCCTAATAAGAATGGGTCATAAATCGTTACAAGTACATAACAGCAGGAAATTCCTAGGATTAGAGAGAGATGACAAACTAAAGTGGGAAAAACACATTGCACAACTGCATGCATGTAAACTCAGTTCTGTAGTATACCTGTTCAAGAACCTTCGAAAAACAGTTTCTCGAAAAATGTACTATGGTCTTGTCCAGTCACGAATGTCCTATGAACTTATAATTTGCGGAAGCGGTAGACAAATAGACTCAATTTTCAAAAAAACAAAAGAAAATCCTAAGCATAATGGAAGGCGTACATCCATCAACCACTTGTACCACATTATTTAAAAAAATAATATCATGACCATTAACTCATTATATGTGTTCAAACTAGTGTTACATATCTTCAAAAAAGTAGTGAAAAAAAATAAAGACTTTCTCAGTTATTCCACAAGAGGGTGTGAACTAGTGCGACCTAATTTCCAGAGACTGGCAGTTTCCCAACATACGACAGAGTACATGGGCTTTAAGTGCTATAATAAACTACCATCATATATCCGGAGAGAAACGAACCTAAAATGCTTTAAAAACAATGTACTGAATATTTTATACAGAACGAACTATATTCAATAAGGAAATACATTGATTAATTGAACTAATACAAAAAATTTCCAGTCTCTTGCAATAGTTTATCTTTTCAATTCCATAGACAGCAAATTTTTGATATATAATACAATATTTGTATATATCTTTGTACAATTATTATTTTGATTAATAAATATATCTATCTATCTATCTATAAAATCATGAGAATTTTCTCAATAAATAAAACGGTGGAGAGCACAATAGTCATTATATTAAAAAAAATGAAAGATAGAAACAAGTTGCCCAGTATTACTACTTGTACAAGGTGGGGCAAAAGTAATCAACCTATTGGAAAACGCTATAACTTTTGCAAATGGCACCAAATGTCAATTCGGTTTTGACATTTGTGAAGTAAACAAACTCAGAATACAAATCGACAAGCCATGAATCGGTTTACTCCGCAAGAACGAAGAATAATTGTTTCCAACAATTTGCGCAACAATTCGTCGCAGATTTCCTGGCCGTCCGACACCAACTGGACAAACACTGCGGCGTTCGGCCACTCGACTTGAAGAGACTGGGACAACACGAGATGTTCCCAAGGCTGGCCGGCCCCGGAGCAGCCGTTCTGCTGAGAATATCGCCAAACGAC
>JAFFZR010000705.1:0-11507 GCA_018397195.1 Lethrus apterus
CACTAACATGTTCATTAGAAACTGAAAATTGTTCAGAAGGTAAATTTGAAACCATGTAGTCAATGGCGCTTTTGGTCGTCACCCCAATCTTATTAGTATATATTCGCGTTGGCGTACATATTTTATTAATTAACTCAAATGACTCAAATATATCAGTCAAAATACATTTTTGCTGTGATTCAATAAGTGAATTTATATTGAAATCGCCACAAATCACAATGTATTGCGCTAAGTCATAAATACCACCAATCACCGAAGATAAATTTTCAACAAATGTTATAAAGGAGTTGTTTCATTTTTGCAATTAAATGACCAAACCCAAACTACGATGCAATAAAAAAAAATTATAAAAAATATTTTCATCATTCATTTTTAGTTTTTACCGAAAATTCAAAAATTGACGTCAAAAATTTTAAAATTGAATTTTGTGAAACCATTGAATAGAAACAAAATCCAACATAACACAAAATAATCCGAAGCCCAAATCCAAAATATTTCAGTGATGTTTCGGAAATATTTTGTTTGATTGATGATTAAACCCAAATACTAAAGATACCCAATATAAAAGCGTATTTTCATCTAAACTTACCACAATAATAGTATAATACTAAATATAAATAAATACTAATTTATAAAGTTAGACGAAATTTTAAGAATATTTTCACAAACTAAACCTAACTTTCATTGCAATGCGATTTTATTTTTTTATTTTAACATGTTAAAACTTAATATTGGCTAATAGAAATCAAACCCAACTCAATATAACACATAAACCAACATCACCCTTCCCAAAAACCAAAAAGAGTAAAACGGAGCTCAAATTATATTTGAAAATCGGAAATTATTTATTCAAATTAAAGAAATATGAAAACGTATTTTAGTCTAAACGTACCGTAATAATAATATAATAATATTAAACATAAATAAATAATAATAATTATAATTTAAATTTGACGGAATTTTAAGAATAGGTAATTGCATCGATTGGTCATTGAATATTTTCACAAACTAAACCCAACAATTTTTATATTTTTTCGTTTCTTTTAGATTTTTACAAGAAGCCCGAAATAAAGGTGGTATTTTAAAATATTTGTGAAACCCAACTCAGTATTGGCTAATAGAAATCAAACCCAAATCAAAATAACATATAACCATAGCCCAACCCTTTACTCAAAAACTCAAAAATAAGCTTAAATTAAGTTTTAAATTCAGAAATTATTCAAGATTTCTTCAATAAACCAACAATTTAGAAACAATAAGCGTAACCAAATTATTTCCTTTAGGGGTCCCTCTATCATCACCATCAGTTTTAATTTTTAACTGAAAGAATAATTTATTGACAAATGTTGAAAAACTCATTAATTATGAATCCCTCAACATCAATAAAAGGTAATACAATAACGAACACAATCAAATGAGAAAATACAGGATGTTCTATTTGAAAATAATGAGTTATAGCCATATGAAAATAGTAAATTTGATTCGTTTTAATAAAAACCTGTTCATTTCAATTGAAAACTTTTAATGTCAAAACATAGAGGTTAGTCATAGTTATCCAAGAAAAAAATCATTTCTAACTCTAAAAATAGCTTTTGTATTCCCTTCTAAATTCAAGGGTGCAGTAGGCATTTATTAGTGAAAACAATTAATAACCTGGGCAATAAAAATGCAGTCGAAATGTCGAAACGTATATGCTCTATTTCAAATGATGAGAGAGATATCGAAGCCGGGCACCTAAATGACTCACCCTGTATAAATACAAGAAAGAATATAAATAATGTGATAGAAAACAAATTCGCTACAATAAGAAAACAGAAAATAAAAGACAGAAAAAGAGAAAAAGCTGATAATAAATCAAAAGAAAGTCTTGAAATTACTTAATAAAGAACTGGAAAGACATATCAAAACAAGATTTATCTGACATATCAAAATATGCAAGCCAAGCCAATATAATTTGTTCTTGAGTACAACTCATAAACCTTTTAGACCATATATCATGTACGAGAAAAAAAGTGAATTAAAGTAGTAGACTTGAATGAATTTTGGTTGGCAACATTGTGTTGATTGATTAATAAATAAATAATGGCACGACATTGACAAAATTCAAATATGTCATCATCGTCATCATGATCCTATATCCTCTTGTTAACTCTTGTTTGGGTGTCGAGGTTGTATATACAGTATGGTGATAAAGTTTGGAACAAAATTCATAAAAGCGTTCTATAATGTTTTTAAGAAAATCACTCGGACAGGTCAATTGTTTTTGAAATGTCGTTTTTTTTAATGACGTCATTGTTTTTGCACAATGATATAAAAAAATTGGTACCTTATATAAACATTTTTTTTTTTTTAATAAATGACACATTTACTTCAGATCTTCAATGGTTATAATTTAGTAAAAATAATAATCGTAAACATTCTAAATGAAAGCAAGTAACAATAATTTAGTATCTAAGACGAAGAGTGAAGGATTTATAAGTTGCACATTTTAAAAATATTTTTAAAGTTGGCGGAATTCCGGTTATATGTATAGGAAATGCATACGAACTTCGTTATTTTAAATGGAACATCCTGTATATTATTGAATTTTTCAATTTCCCGTCAAATTTAAAGGTCACGTCATTGACCATATATTATATGTAAGTTGTACCGTTTCGGTGTTATTTGACTTTTTTTTGAAAAATGACATTTGCGGTGCTTTCAAAAATTGTTGATATCTACGCAGCGGAACAAAAGAGACAGTTGCGGTTTTGACCATTGTATTAAGCATGAAGAACTCTCCTTTTGGCTACAAATTTAAATTTTTAAGATTCACACAAGTCGTGATATGATTTTTCAAATTTATAGATCTTCAAACATAGATAACTAGATTTTGTTAAATGGAATGGTGTACTAATGTTTACATCATCAGACGCAAAATTGGATCCTCTTTCGATTTTATTAAGGTATATTTTGGTCTATTTCCGATAGTTTTTGAGATATTCGCGATTTTCCTGTTTTGATAACCAAATCGATGGCCTTTGAACGTATGGGCGGGTATTTTGGGCAACTACATTATAGATCCTTTTTTTCTACGGTCATCCAACTGGTCAAATATTTTTAGAATTTTTGCGGAACGAACACGATGATTTGTTGGAGAACATGCCTCTGGCTATTATTCCACATAATGTTAGAGAGGTGCGTTTGCTATTAAATGACACCTTTACAAATAGATGGATTTGGTCGAGGAGGCCCTATAGCTTGCCCAACTAAGTCTCCCGATCTAATAAACCTTGATTTTTTTCTGTGGGGTTTTATTAAAAATAAAGTGTATCGCACTCTCTCCACTACTGTTGAAGATATGCGAAACAGAATTACGCTAGAGTTCAGAGATATTACGCCCCAAATACTTACTAGTATTGATAATGCTTTAAAGAAGCGCGTTTGAATGTGACTTCAAAAAAACTGGGGAGAGGGCTGTGAATAATTATTGTGAATTTGTAGGTTTGCCAATTAAAAATTTCATTTATAACAAATTTTTCTTATCTTTTTTTTTTTTAAAAAATAGGAAAATCGCGAATATTTCAAAAACTATCAGAAATAGACCAAAATATACCTTAATAAAATCGAAAAAGGATCCAATTTTGCGTCTGATGATGTAAACATTAGTACACCATTCCATTTAAAAAAATCAAGTTATCTATGTTTGAAGATCTCTAAATTTGAAAAATCAGATCACGACTTGTGTGAACCTTAAAAATTTAAATTTGTGTCCAAAACGAGAGTTCTTCATGCTTAATACAATGGTAAAAACCGCAACTGTCTATTTTGTTCCGCTGCGTAGATATCAACAATTATTGAAAGCACCGCAAATGTCATTTTTCAAAAAAAAAGGTCAAATAACACCGAAACGATACACCTTACATACAATATATGGTTAATGAAGTGACCTTTAAATTTGACGGGAAATTAAAAAATGCATTAATATACAGAGTGTTCCATTTAAAATAACGAAGTTCGTATGCATTTCCTATATAACCGGAAGTGTGCCAACCTTAAAAATATTTTTAAAATGTGTATTGTATTGAACATTTTTTCGTATCTCTAACAGCAATGGAGTTATCGAGGAAATACGCTTAAGTGGCCCACCTGTATATTACATATATGATGTAAAAATTAATACTGATGGAATAAATTCCAGATAAAAACCCAACATGGAAACTTGCCACACGTACTCGCGCCCATATGAGGTAACTTTACTTCACCTCCGTCCACATCTTACGGAGAAATTTCATTCATGCCCAGTGTGAAATCTCATTTCATTCAAAACTTAAAACGCGTAGTTGGAAACTTTCGCAACTTCCGCAGATCACGTCATGTCCGATATGAAAATAGGCTTTGCACGCGAATGATTGTCGATCGTTCGACGTATCGATCGACAAGTGCATGTCGCAAACATCGATGATGAATGAAAAGTTTCGTCCCGTTTCATTCATGCGTGCGAAAACCGAAGGTAACGGTTGTTCAAGGTCTGGGTTGAGAGTTTCTCTCGCGAAAAAATTAACATACAATCGCGTGTTTTACTCCGAAGGCATTTCTCACAAGATGACGGGCGAATCGTTTCACGTAAAGTAGGAGATACGCGGAATTATAGCTTGTTTGGGTTTGAGGTGAACCATCCTTAAACAACGATAACTATGGCAGAAGATGTTAATTTTATAACATTACACATTAAGAAGTTTTGAAATGAAACTTTTACAAAATCCACAAATCATGGTTAATACATTGACAGCATTCTGTAAGCTTTTCTGGAAAAGAAAATATATAGTAATATGCCTGTAGGGAATGGGGATGGGCTGATGAGCGAGCATTAATAAAAGTACATTAAGGAGAAGGGAACGTCGTAAGTCATAAGGAAGAGTAATTTTTGTAATAAAGGTATTTTGAAGAAGGAATAAAGAAGAAAACAAAGTAAAAAACTGGCCCAAAGGGAATGGGAATTAAGAACTCTTAGAACTTAGAACTGAGCAAAAAGATGAAGATACTCTATTGTTGCAAAGTTCAGAATCTTAGAAATATATGAAACTGATGAATGTGAAAGTAAAATAATTACCTCCAGCAAACAGACAGGCACTTAGTGGGTGTCCTATTTCAAAATAAACCAAATCTAAACTATTACTAAAGTATTGTAACAAAAAAAAATCCCAGCTAAAATAAAAAATTTTAAAAAAAATTGCTCCATGAATATAACAAATAATCACGAAGTAAAAAAACTGACATACATGAGTTATAAAACAGATAAATATTTTCCATCCTCCTCAGTTGTTCAAACAACACCAAACGCTGGAAGTCGGTGTTAGAAAGTCTTTTTGTTTCTTCAGTTTCATATGCATCTAGGCTCGTCCTTTTCGGTTTTGGTTTCCTTGATCTGATACAGTCAAATTATATTCACTTATACTTGTGAATGTGTCTCGAGATGAGGAGTAGATTTCAATGCAAACAACAATTCTTCCCGGAAAGCTACTGAGACTTGGATTTTCCTCATCTGGTGTATCTTTCATCAATTCATATAAAAAAATTTCTGATGGCGTTATTTTAATTTTTCTGTTTTCAGCATCTCTTTTTTCCCCGACGGACGTTCTTAATTGTTAAGCTTTTTAACTAATTTTCCCACTAATTTTGCCGTAAAGCCGTTCATATTCGGACTTCATTTTTTGAGGAAGTGTACCTTTTCGTTTGTTAACTTGAGTTAATTATGATTTACTTAACAAAATAGGGTTCTGTTGAAGGAAATGTACAATCCAATTTCATTATTAGTTAGTTTGAGCTTCTGAACCTGAACTTTCACCATTGGACATGATTGATGACGCGAGAGTTGAACTGAACTGTGCAAACAGAATTATCGTTGCGAGAAAGAACAACAAATGTGACAGTTTTTGTTGATCCTGCGATCTGGACGCCAAGCGGTTATGAGCAATTGCTTGTGAAGTAACCATGCTTTCGTCAAAAGTATTTGTTTATTAATACGAAACTTCTAAACAAATGCTAATACTAAGCAGCAAATGTATCAAATATTTAAATGCTTGTAAGCATTTGCTTATTTTTTTTATCACCCATTGTCATTAAAACCATAATTATAACTAGAATTTTAAGACATTTTTTACGTCCTACCTATGTTTATTCCATTTCCTTCCGGACATTAATTTTCAATGCATCATCTGAGGAATGCATTGAAAGAAACTTTCTTTTAGACCAATTTAATGTAACTGTTTCCTTAAATTTTTTATTTTTAGTACTCCTACAGTATCTAATCGTAATCGTCATTATTATTATTAGATATTGCGTGCTTCCACTTAACATCTCTTCGAATCGATTTATTAAAACTATTTCCAAATAAACGACCTTGTAAATCGTCCTATTTATTCGATTAAGTTGCCAAGTAGTCGATCCATAGGCGGCGACTTAATTTTTATCACGGGGAAAAATAATAATAAAAAAATTGGACATAGAGATCAATTTGGATTTTTCCGTTCCATCGACGTTTCATTTATGTTTGTTCGAATAAAAAAAAAATACAAGCAATCAAATATTAATTTCCATAACAATAATAGCATAAAATAGACAATTTCGAAAATGTTTTGCGGTCGATTTTAATTTAATAACATTTAATTCGCGTATATTTAGTGTTATTTATCATTGTAGATAATGTTTTAAATATGTATTTTTTCAAATTCCTGATTTATAAATAAAGAAAGACATGTTTTTCACGTGAATCGGCGATGAGTTGGCCTCGAAATAAATAGTACTCGAATAAAGTACAATTTCCGTCAGCTTCGCTTAACGTATGTATGTATAAATGTACTACATAACTAATGTAGTTTATCTACGAACGTGTTTGTTAGTATTTGACTTTTTTTCAATATTCTTATGTGTAGAATCAATTTCCAATTCATCCCTTTTATATGCCAAAATTATGTGAAGAATTTTGAGCATATACTATGGTCGTAAATTCGGAGGAGTGAATTAAAATTCTCACTTAAAAAATTCGCTTACTGATTGGCTACTTGCGAGACAGGGTTACACAGTGTAAATTGCCGTATTCGCAGCCAAATTTCCGGTATTTAATGTTTACATGTATGACAGCTGACAAGTATCGATTTTAAAGTATTTAATAATAATAATATACTTTATTGGTGTGTTTCAGTTTATGTTTATTTATTTTTTTATTTTATTTAAAAAGTCATTTATTCTTTATTAATAATATAAAAAACAATTGTTTATAGAAGTGAAATGCAGCAAAGTGAATTAATCACTTTACTTAAGTACTGTAGTTTCACCGCCGAGGAAACGCCCCCGTTTGGGTCATTTATCAATAAACTTAGTTTAAACAAGATTTTAGTTTCTCCAAATTATTTGATTGGTAAATAGTAGTAAATTAATAAACAACAAAAAAATATGCTTAAAAATTAAAAGTGATTGCAGATATTCAAAAGAAAGTGTGTGTTCTATAAACTTTTCATAATGAAAGACAGAAGAAATACACAAAATCTAACAGACAATTGCACGAAATCGCAACTAACAATAACCGAACAAAAGTATAATTGAACGTCTAAACAATACGATCAGTGTTGGCCAACTAACGGTAAGTTCGAAAATTGTTCCAGTGTAATTTAGGCTTATGCATTTACTCCTCCGAATTTACGAACGATGTATAGTAAGAGATGGAAGCTAAAAAAATATCACAAGGAAGATAGTTGAGAGAAAGCTGATATATCATTTGGAACGACATAAACATAATTGAAAGGTTTATGTAAGGAAACGAGGAGAAAGTGATGATTAAACGTTGCACGGAATTGTTTAAGCAATGTTAATTTAGGCAAATTGCCAAACAGGGAAATAATGAGTCCAGTTGGAAAATAAAATACTGAAAAGGGACCAGGACGAACTAATAAGAATATAGTAAGTGAATTGTATTTCGTTATAAATGAATGCAATATGGCGTTTTGAAAAGAGGACGTGGTGAAAAAGTTTAACTACCACATTCACAATAATATAAATTCTTGGCTGACTCTTTATGTCAAATTTTCCCTATGATCAGTGGAGTATCGCAACGGATAATACTTGATCTAGTTCTATTCTTAAATACCTAATAATTAATAATAATTAAATAAGATGAAACGAACTTAACAACTTAACAACTTGGCTTACTATTAAATTTTATTTATCAGTATAGGCATCATGCATTGTTGTGTAGTAAACGCACGCCTCTGGTCAGTTTCCCCCTTCTTTTCTCCCGAATATTTTGTCGTATTTTGTGTAGGAGAGCTCCATAATATACCCCATTGCCTGTGTTGATGTGTTCTTTAAAGTGTATGAAAAGAATGCCTTCACAATCCCAGAAATCGCTTTTTTTGTCGACTGACAGATTCTGAATTTTCTTGGCGATTTTCGCCTCCATTCCATCGACTCCCTTTTGGACAAAGGATAATACTAGAGAAATATAGTTCCATTCCCTATAACAGATGTCTTCAACACGTCGCCATTTTGTTCTGTTTGATGCATCATAGAATGAATTTGACACAAATCAATATGATTTTTTTTATATTTTTTTTTATTATGTATATTTTTTCGACTTGTCTGTTATTTAAAAATGTAAATTTATACCCTTCCCAACCTCGATTGGTATATCAAGAACATGTTTATAAAAAAATATTCATAAACCGGTTATTCTAATGGTTCTAAGGTTGATAATTCAAAATATTTTTTATAGACTTACAACATTAACATATATTAATTTTTAAAAAAATTAGGGCCATTTAAATAATTTCACACTAAACTGAACAATTTCTCTCCAAGTAATTGCTCTTACGAAATCGACACCCATGGCGGAAATTCGAAACTAAAACTCCCTGTAAATAAATACTAAATACTAAATACTAAATGCCACGTCCATCAGAGTGTACATACATACATAAACACACAGGCGGTGGAACATCGCCCCTACAGTTGAGAAACGCTTTTTCGCACGCACTTCCACCGAATTACACCTCGATATATTTATAAGTCGGTCCAAAATAGAAAATTGTCTCGGGTGAAGCGCTCAAACTTGCTTTTAAAAGTCAACTTTGAACCCGACGCGGCGGCCGGCGCGGCGTTCCAGTCGAAGTGATCATAACAATTCTTATATCGGTAGTTGGAACGTAAACAAGTGCCTACGCGCGTATTGAATCGAAAACGAAGTTCATCGTTGTGTTTACGAGATTGTCGCTTAGATAAACAAAACCTGCCGTAATGATGGTAATAAAGTATTAATGGAAAGAAAATGTAGTTAAAAATTTATTTTGTGTTTCCATGATGATTAGTACGCCTTATGAATAGGGCGTAGACTTATTCGTTTTTGAATTGTCTTAAACCTAAAGTTTTGTTGAGAGAATAAGGAAATATAATTTGTAGATGTCTTTGTTTTCTATGTTAGAATCAAGTTTTGGTTTCGTTTTTGATGCCAATGTTTCGTCCAACGAAGATGCTTTTGGATTATGATTTGAAACATTCATCATGGGATATATTATTTCTGGAGAATAAAGCAAATTATCTTCACAGTACTTAGCGAGTTACGTATGACCAGTAAACGTGTAAACCACAAACAACAGCGCCTGCATAAAATTGGCAAAATAAGGAAAAGTCTATTGACGCCGGTATCTCTGCTATCGGGGATTTATTGAATGGCCTGCTAGGTCGCCTAATTTAAGCCCCTAGATTTTTTCCTCGGGGGTCATTTAAAAAATAAAATTTACAGAGAGAAATCAAAAAATTTGCAAAACCTGGAAGCAAGAGTCAGGCATGAAATTGAAGAATCGCCACTTAACTGGCTGCAAAATTCATTGCGTAATTTTTGTGACAGATTAGGTTATTGTCAACCTGCATTCTTCAGTTTGAACATTTAATTTGAGTTAAATATTATTTGAGTGAATAAAATATTTTGAGCATTTTCTCTAAAATTTTGTTATTAAAGCATATGAAAAAATATCAAGTCATTTCAAGAGAAAAAAAGAGGAATAAATATCAGCAAAAAAATCACTTGGTTGCCATTTAAAAAAAAACCAAAAAAAGTTTACATGGAAATTCGTTGACATACAATAACCAACGAGTAGGCTAAGAAATGGAGAATAATTAGTAAAAAAACTTCTATTAAAGACATTTTGTTATAAAGTTCATATTTACGGAAATAAACCGCCCATTCCATATTTTTGACGTTTTTGACGATGTCACTGAAAAATAAAAACAAAAATCACAAAAACCAAAGGAAACTGTTTCTAAAAATAGAATGTAAATAAAAAGTAATTTCCTTGCAGAAATGGTATGTACAGGTGATTTTTTGTATTTAGATAGAGTTTTCGACTTTTAATTAATTGATTAATTAATTAATTAATTCTTCGTACTGAATTCATCACCGAAGAGAAAAAGAATATGTTTTAAGTTTTATTTTAAGTTTCCAGTCTACAACCGGACATTTAAATTCGAGTTGAAAAAATATACAGTGCGATTCTAAAGTACCCCCCCCCCATGATAACTTTTGAACAGCTGGAGCTATCGTTATGAGAAAAAACAGTTCGATTTTTAATTTTTACGTACAAAATGTTGGTGTTGGTGTCAAAAATTAAACTCCTGTCAACTTTCTTATTTTAAATGAAACACCCAGTATATTTTGACGTTTTTGGAAAGGCGACAGAGAGACGAATCCAACGATAGGCAGCAATAACTTTTCTGTAATATGTTACTTTTTGTAAGCAAAATTGGCCAGAATTTCGTAATAAAGATTTTCTTTTATTTGTTTATTATTTGTTTTGTAGCTGATTAGTTAGTAAATGTTTATTAATGGTTTTCATGTTATTTAACACTAAAAATGTTTATTGCCTTACGGCTAATTAAGGAACACATAAAGAAAATGGCAAAAAATTTATTGTTGTCTATATTGTTACTTTTCAAATTAAAGTTGAACATATGGTATCGTTGGATTCATCTCTCCGTTTTCTTTCCAATAACGTCAAAATATACAGGATGTTCCGTTTAAAATAAGGAAGTTGACATCGCTTCCGGTTTCTCCGGAAGTGGAAACAACACACACACATTTTTCACGTAACAATCGACGTGTTTTTTCTCATAGGGTTAGCTCCATCCGTTCAAAAGTTATCATGGGGGATACTTTAGAATCGGACTGTATAATTCATTTGTTATTGGATACGTATTAAGGAAGTATACAGATTTTTATAGTAAATTTAGCGATGATATTCTATCAGATTTAATTTAGCACATAGGGCTTTCGAATTATTAAAACTTTTTTTTTTAATGCAACTTCTAGTTGACTGTGATACCAGATAGCATTTGTTTTTAATGCTTTTTAAATGTAAATAATTGTTATACAGGGTGACTGACGAAAAACCTTTGGCGCTGTATCTTGCTTAGGTTTTATCCAATTTGAATAAATTATACATCAAATGAAATCGCTGTACAAACACTTTGACATGGAC
>JAFFZR010000708.1:0-10942 GCA_018397195.1 Lethrus apterus
AATCGTGAAACACAATAATTATTATTAACGATTGATGTACGCATTAATATCGATTTTCTGGTGATTTTTAATATTTTATTGTTTAAACGTAGGTATTCGTGTTTAATACGACCGACCTCTGTTGGAGTCAGATTGTATTTAGATGTTTTGTTTAATAATAAAGATTTCTGTTGTAAATACATAAAATTGTGTATTTTTCCATAAACCAAGCATAAAAACCTGTAATCAGACATTTTAATTTTAAAAATATAAATAAATAAAAAATTTATTTATGCGAGCTAGCCGGTAACACTGCAATATGTTGCTTATTCAAATTAATAGATAATTAAATTTTGCTTTCGACTAATGCATAAAAATATAGCACTTAAATTAAGTTTTCCGCATTTCAATTGTTTCTAAAAGAAGAAGATTTATTAAGTATGTTGTGTTACATATCGAATTTCTAATATTTTTTATATTTTTCATAACAACGGAGATATCGAAGAATATCGCACTAATGTTACACCCTGTATATTAGTGTGTAAAATATAAAAAATATATACTAACAA
Source organism: Lethrus apterus (assembly GCA_018397195.1). NCBI lineage: Eukaryota > Metazoa > Arthropoda > Insecta > Coleoptera > Geotrupidae > Lethrus > Lethrus apterus. Next base: position 549 of record JAFFZR010000708.1, read on the forward strand.
CTTTTTTTATTAAATTTTATTATGCCCTTATAACTATTTATTTATTATACCAATAATAATTTCTTGTAACACCATTAGTATTGAGTTATGTAATAGAAACACTTTGTTCATCCCTATTTAGATAGTTTACACTGTAATGGTTCGATGGCATTCTAAACAACTGTAAAAAGTGTACCATGAAGCGTTTATCGAAATTAACTAGCAATATTAATTGTATTATGCCATGGGCATAGGCTAATAGTTCAGAAATAGCATGTAGGTATACGTAAGGAGCCATATGGATTAGACCAATACTTATACAGTTGAACAGCCAACAGAAGACATACCCAGTCATCAAAATATATCGAAACCTGTAGTCATCGCTCAACGATTCTTTTCCCCTAACGCAAAATATTATGCTTTTCGTAATATATATTATAAACAATAGAAGAAAACTAAAAAAACTCACTAAATCTGGATAAACATAGGAAATCTCGTGGGCAGAAAATGTAACACACGCAATTATCGATGAAACGACAATAACCCATATAAAGATTATATTCTTGACATATATACCATTATCTTTAACACAAAACGTAATAGAGAACAATATCACTAAGATTGTCATTGCAGATTGGAAGATGTGTATAAAGTCATACAATATGTAGTAAATGACTATAGATTCATTAAAACTTAATAATATTAATTGTAAGATTGATAATATGTACAATATATTCAGTACGTTCCAATTTAGTATGTACATATATCTTGAGGATCGCGTCAATTTGTTTTTAATTAGGATGTACACGATTACTACATGTGGTACAGTTACAAGTAGGCAGTATATGAGGTATATTATTTGTTTTGTATGATTTCTTTCGTTGATTGATGTTGATGGAATTGTGTCGTTCCAATCTTCTAATTCGAGGAGCACGTCATAATCCATTCTTGATTATATCACCGTTTTGAAGAAGTAACCTAAAAATAGCTTGAGTGAATATTTATACAGCTACAACAGAAAATTGTTTTATGCTTAGTACTTTTTGCATTTGTTAAAACCGTTTTATGAACATGTTTATGTTTAATGATAGTTTATGGTACCATATATTACCAAAAACTGACTATTATTAATTTATTTTTGCATGGGATGGAATGATAATTTCTTCCTATACTAATAAACACTTTCTATACTTCCTATCTTAATAATTTTAAATTTAGATTTATTTTATACAGGTGTCTCATTTAACTTGCTCACCGTTTGTGTCTCGCTTAGCTTAAGAGGTAAATTATCGGTTTAATTCGGGCAAACTTACGTAATTTGTTGCTCATTAATAATTAGTAAAGAAATTCTACTTATCTTCATTTGTTTTTGAAATATTTGGAAAAAACTCAAAAAATAGTTTTTTGACCGTAACTTCATAATTTAACTTTAACTGTAAGTTTTTATTGCGCGTATTATGTAATACTTAGAAAGTTCTTTTTAAAAGGCTACGAATAAAGTACGAGCCTAATAAAGCATGTTTATAAAGCTTGTTAAATGAAATTAGGGATTTAAAATAAAATGTTTATTTTCGCTAAAATGCAAATTGTATGAAAAACATCAAAGATAATTTATTATTATGCAGTTATAGCCAGGCTATTTATTTACTATTTTAAAGACAGTTTTAAAATTTATTGTAATATTTTAATAATGTACCACCGATAAAACTTCGATTACGTAAATATTCCAGGACTTGTTTGCAAAAGATGTTTCCGTAGTAGCAATCGGAGAAATTAATGAGAAATAAGAGCTTTTTGATACACGAAACATGGAATTAATTTATATTGGGATAACACATAAGGAAACGGTTATTTATAATCTAATATCCTTAATTTTGTATCTTGTAGTTTGTGATGGAGTCTCCATGTAGAGATGAGTCATTTGGGTGTCCGTTTTTGATATCTCTCGTCATTTGCAATAGAGCACACATTTATAGACAAAAGATTAACACCTTAGACCTTTATACAAAAATTATTTTCACTTATACAGAAATATAATGCCCCCCCCCCATGATAACTTTTGAACAGCTGGAGCTATCGTTATGAGAAAAATCACGCCGATTATTAATTTTTACGTACAAAATGTTGGTGTTAAAAATTCAATTCCGCTTCCGCTGAAACCGGAAGTGATGCAAACTTTCTTATTTTAAACGGAACAGCCTGTATATTTGACGTTTTTGGAAAGGTAATGGAGAGACGAATCCAACGATATCCATATGTTCAACTTTCAACCATTAATAGACATTTACTAACTAATCAGCTACAAAACAAATAATAAAAAATATCAAATCAAATATGTTCGAACTTCTGGCCAATTTTGCTTTAAAACAGCAACATATTACAGAAACTTTATTGCTTGTTGCTTTTCAAATTAAAGTTGAACATGTGTTATCGTTCGATTCGTCTCTTCGTTATCTTTGCAAAAACCTCAAGATATAGAGGATGTTCCATTTAAAATAATGAAGTTGAAATCGCTTCTGGTGAAACCGGCTATATATTCTATATATTCACTCAAAAGCATTGATATGGAGTTCTTATAAAGAATTAATGTATAATTTTATTTGATTATGAAAATAATTTTGAATATAAACAATTATAAAACGTAAATAATTAATATTTTAAATATTTTATATACTTATCTGTTAATCGTGAACAAACAACCAGTAAAGACGTGAAAATGTAATAAAATAGATTTATTACGAAACACAAATATACAAAATATATAAAAATGTGTTTCCTTAACTTTTTCAAGTAACAGAGTTCAAATTGATCTAAAAAAATTTCTTTTACTCTTGAGCAATGAACCAGAAAACTTAAAATGTAATAAAATATATTTTATTATATTTTCGAATTTTATTGGTTGATTGATGAAGAGTAAAAGATGAGTATAATTTCAATCATATACAACCAAGAATTTGACACTAATAACAATTTTACGTAAAAAATATAATTTAATTTAAAGATAAGTTTTATTTTTTAATTGATTAATAATGCTTTTCTTATTATCCAATTTCTAAACAACGAAATCCGCGATATATAACCATGAACATACCAATAAGTCTATTAATAATAATATCTATTAATAATAATAAGTCTATTGGTAAAGCAAATAAAAGTCTAGAGAACTTCCACAATATTCTCGTCACAAAATTAATTTCAATTTTACATACCTCTTCTAAAAATGTTAAATCCAAAAATCACAATAAAAGTAACTAGTTTTGAAATATTTTTTGTTGAATCAATCTGAGATCTTGTTTCGTTCGAATTACAGTGGCTATTAATATTTTCGTTCTCTTGATAACTCCTTCATTCCGCAATTATAATTTACAGATAAGTACATATAATATTCCACAACAACACGTGTTTTAAAGAAAATTTATTTAGTGATTAGTTATTTAAAGAGTAACATGTTTATAAACATTGATAACATATTTTAGCGAACAAATATGTATTATTCTCCTTTTCATATTGACAATAAATTATTGGCGTAAAATACACTAACTTATTATGTTATTGTTAGTTACTGTGTGTTGCGTATATTATACAGTGTGTCAATATATTCCCCAAATCATTTGTTTTAATGGCACATGAGACTTTTTTACCTTTAATATTCATTACTTGATTAAATCTCATAAATAGCATGGTTTTAAATTAATTGAACCTATCTTAATAGGTTTTGATTCATTTACATTATTTTTATAGGTTATGTTCCTGAAATAGGTATCATTATTTTAACAGGTGTTAGGTGACCTTGGCCCAAGCCCAAATCTGCAATTCATTTTAAATTTTCGGGCATTTGGTTCTAAGTACGGTCCTGTAACGTCATACGTGAGTCGTGTGCGTCGTATTAATTTGTTAAATTTAATGAACTACTTTTATCAAGTGTTAATAATTCATGATAATTTTCCAGTTATTGTCGTTGTTAGTTGTATACCTATATCTTGTAGTTATTGAACATTTACATACTTACACAAAACTCAACGACTGATTGCGTTGTAAATATATCAGCGTGTAAGACGTTTCTTGAAAGGTAAACTGAATTATTGATTACACTTTATGACTTACTTCATTATTGTATTAAGTAGTCAATATGGAATTGCATCATTATAATTTATTTGCATCTTCAATATAATTTTCTCCGCTCGTCCGAAGATAATGAAATATATAGCTCGTATTATTTTAGATTAAGCTAATGAACACACGTGAATAAGATAAATTTTCCGTGGCCTCGCGCATAATGGCAAATTAATTTCCAGACAATCTGCGGTTAAGTAATTACACTTATGATTGTTGATCAATCATCTCGAACAATGACCAATCTGAACGCGTCAAGATGGGATGACGTGTGTTCTATATGTGAATGAATGACTCCACCTTCTACCGGTTAACAATGAAATTACCTCACTTCCCCCAACGACTTCCGTTCTAACCTCCATTTCTGTATGCCGAACAATGTACACTATATTTAAGTGGAATTCCTCTGTTTATAAAATGTTACATTTTTAATCGCTTGTTTTTACTGTTTAATTGTTGTAAATGATTTTCGTTTTATTTTGTCAGTCCAAGTTTCATGCTTCATGAGTTTCTTTTTTATGCTAATGCGAAAAATACAAAACCGAAAAACATACACATTAAAATTATTACTTAAAATATAATTGAGAAACCGGATGGCACAATGTCTCATTTGAAACATGTCGAGAGTCGCATAGATCCTTTTTTGTTACAAAGATTTAACAGCACATTCCCAGCAGGTTTCTCGCCATAAAATTATGGCGATCATTTAAAGAAAATTTAGCCACAAAAGAACCCTTACTTTGGACTCATTTAGGTGCACAAGAAATTGAAAATGCTGAAGAAAATATACCTACTTGTTTCCGGCTTTCCCGAATTTGACATTCAAATTCTGAGTAAACGGAAAATAAATTGCAGAACAACTTTATTTAACCAGTCCATGAAATTCAATTAGCTCATGAAGTTCAATTGGCTCCTGAAGTTCAATTGGCTTCTGAAGTTCAAGCAGTAACAGAAAGTTCAAGCAGTAACAGAAAGTTCAAGGAGTAACAGAACGTTCAAGCAGCAACAGAAAGTTCAATCCTAAAGTTGTCTCCTAAAGTTCAATCATTTCAGAAGATCAACGTGAGATTCAACAAGTTTCTGGAAAACTAGTAAAGCCGATGTTAACATTGCTGATGATTTACAATAAAAAAACGGTTAGTGCTTAAAGATGTTATATCATGGCCAGAAGAAAACAATTCTAGAAAAGAACAAGAAAGAAAGTTAGTCTTCCGTCGGTGGTAACGTCGGATATCTATTTATCTCACAGATTTTTGAAGCAACAACGGAAAGAAGAGGAAAGCATTAAGCCAAAAGACTAGAAAAGACTTTGGCAGAAAAGATTGCAAAACAAAATAATGCCAAAGACAAGATTCTTGAAGAAACAACGATTGAAGAAGGGCCTCTCGAAGCACAAACTACAGAAGGAAGAGTAACAAATATAAAAAATAGAAAAGTCCACGCCGGAGTACATCGTTTTAAATGAGACAGAACAGGAGAAGATGGTAGTGGAGACGTGAAGGAGAGCAGTCAGGTACGAAATGGAGGTGAGAGGGCGGAGCAGAGACAGTTGGACGAAAATGGAAGTGATTAGATGAAGATGAGATCAGGGGTGCTGTCAACTTGGTAAAGGGAAAGGATGAAAATGTACAGAATAGCAGGGTGGTCGGAGCTGGAGTTAGAGAGGGAAGCCGGAGAGGGTAAGTACATGGAGAAGAAGGTGGTGAAGAGATGGAAGAAAGTAGACGGTGAGAGGAGATACGAACGTTTGAAGGAAGCGAGGTATAATAAGGACGGAAGAAAGTGCGCAAATGAGGAGAGGGCCAATAAGTAATGAAGGGGGGAACAGTATGGCCAATGCAGATTTTGTGGAGAAGGAAGAGACGAATATATGCCCTAGTGGACGGGATGTGAGCAAGTGAACCAGCAGGAAGACACGGAAATTGGAAGAAGATGGTGGAGGATCACGAACGAAACAGGAGGAGTATTGGAAAGATTGAAGTAATTGAAAGGGAAGATAAAGAGGGTGGGAAGTACGCAATGACATTATGAATGATACGTAGATGTGCCAAATAAAGGTTTGTTTATAAAAAATATTCAAAAAAATCCTGAACAAGAAAACACAAACGAGGAAGTAATTTTTAGATGAAATTGAAAAAGAAAACCCATTGCGAAAATTGTTAATCCGATTACTCTTTTTGGTAGAAAATAGGACAAAAAATTGCAGTGACTTGTAAATAAAGAGAAAGAAGTGAAGAAATGTGAACAAATAAGTACAATAAACTAAATTGTACTTCGCATAACAAATATGAGGAAATATGCACAGAATAATACCCGAATATATGGATGGTAAAGAAGAACCAGAAAATATGCAAGCAAATAAATACTGATTGAATTAGCTTTGAAAGATGGACGTCAAAATATGTTTTTAATTCATTATAATAAATAATATGTCGAAAATTAATGTCATATTTTATTTAAATTGCAAATACTACTCAATGCACCGAAAATAGTTGAAGGTTAATCGCTTGCCTTATTACAGATAATTAAACTAACCACCAGAACGAAGTGATTACCTTATTAACTATGGAAAAAATCGTATAGTCGGTAGTCCCTCAATATAATAATGCGTTTATTACACATTTATTTACAGCTAGTTTATTTTTGATTATTTCTCCGTATTAGTTCTACGTCAGTGGCCGCTATTTACCCGGCCAACTGAGCAGTATATTCTCACCTGTCGGCGACCACTACTCGGACACGGTTAATTTGTACCACGATCGGCGATTGTTTTTTGCTAAGATCAAAGATGGCGCCGCTCGTATTGTCTAACAATCCATTGGACATCATTCAAGCAGCAAACTATTATGATTTCGTCATTATTTTACTCCACAACCTTTTAGGTTCGTCGTTTTTTTCGTATTGTTTACTTGAGACGAATGAAAAGAACGACTGACCGGACGTGCTTATACGTGAAACCGTAGAAAAGGTTCGATACAAAATCTGATTTATATTTTTGTTAACGCGAAGAAGAAAAATTGTCGACCACTCACTAGATCTATCCTATTAAAATTAGTAATACAAAAATGCAGAACTTTCTGTATAATTGTTAGCGTTAAGATCTGAGTATGTACAAAGTTGAATCAAATCTAAAAACAAAGTGTATGTCAGCTGCAACTCTACCTACATATTTTCATAAATTTTTTTATTTGATTTCAAAATTTTCATTATAATTTTCGTCAAATTATTTATTCCTTTGTCTTAAAACCCTGTAAATACATCCTTGATCTAAACTCAAAAATTTTACACATATAAGCTTTAAAAAATCTGAAACAATTAACGTTTAAATGATAATCTTAGTAACTGATTGTAGCAAAACTGTATGAAGACCACCTCATTATCTAGTATTTGGGCAACGAACCAATAAATAAAATTATTATTATTAGGTATTTTATCCGCGATAGATAAAATATTACATTGTAGATCAAACGTAATATTAAATGAATGCTTTTTAAACAAACTTAAAAACTTAAGTAATTAAGTGAAGAAGGATGAATATCAAATCCGCATGTTATAATAACAAACAATGCAATATATGTACAGGATGGGCAAATTTCGATGTTTTCATAGAGAATTTCGATAACCATAAAAGATACAGAAAAATTACTCTACCATCGCTTTTTTGGAGAAAAATTCAATGGTGAAAACCAAAGTTGGCTATCGTCTTTTGTTTTCGTAAAAAATGGGCAAAAATTCGATTTTTTCAGTTTTCGTTTTATGGCTATATCTTGCTTAAGAATGTAGTGGCGTTATAAGTTTTTTGAAAAAGTTTTCCAAATTCTGACAAAGTTTTAATTTTTTATATGGAACTCATAGTTGCCTGTGGCTTAAATAAAAAGAAGATATTTTTCCCCTTTTCAACAATATATAACATGTATGGTCAATTTCTAATTTTCGAACAGATTTTTCAAAAATTCATATTTTTCAAGGTTTTTTCAAGGTTTTTGCAAGGTTATTGAAATTCCCTATGAAAACATCGAAATTTATCCACCCTGTACTTGATTGTTGAATGAATATAAAAATACTTAATCGTCTTTTACAATAGACATCATCGTGAAGGTTTTGCAGGTACATTTTTATTTAGTTCCATTGAATTGACTTGCTGATGTTGACTTTTTGAAACATTTTTTTTCTTCATTGTTGTTTGTGCATCTCAATAATATTTTCCCTAATTTTAATTCATTTACTTTAAAACTCCTAGGGCTCACAAGGGCTACAAATACTCGGTATTCGAATTCTAAATAAGTATGTTTCTTTAATTTTCTACCAAGTAGGTACTTTCAAACTTCTTTCATCACATTTTGCTCTTACTTTGTACGATAAAGCGTAATTATAAAATTATAAGACCTACTAAGTAAATCTTTGGTTAAAATCTTTGGTTAAAAAAAAATACAATTTAAAGTTTACATGTTTTCAACTACAACCCCTAAGACCTTTCTTGTCTAACGCAGGCTTTTCCTCTACTCCATTCCTTAACCCTTTCGTGCCTAATGGGTCATATAAGTCCCATAAAAAGAATTTCATGTCCTAGTGGTCTCAAATACCCATTTAAATTGATAAATTTTGTGTCTCACCCGGCATCAGTGTGTATTCTGTCATTATTCTATAGCAGTCGAGACATGCGCATTTCCATAATTAGATATGGCGATTATCGTGTGTCATCCTACGTATGCTAGTTCATTCTAATGCTACAAGAAGCGTATTGTTTATATGTTTTTTACTAAAAAGTCATAAATTACTTTCAACAATGGTCCAGGTAAGTTTTAGTAATAATTTGTACAACAATATCTAGTTTGTTTCTATAAAATAATGCAATTGTCTACAATGGGACATATTTGTCCCACTCGTATTCTTTCTTGGAAGATATATGACCCTTTAGCAATGAAAAGTTCCTTTTGCAGTAAACGTAAATTGAGCCATAAAGAGTTGGATTGGCTTATAAATCATCCCGCTGATATAGAGTCGGAAGTTGAAGAACCGATTCCTGCTAGTGAGTCTGAATATGAAGTTTCATCTGACAGCACAGATTCTGAAGACGAAGTAGAATCGAGCCAAAAGAAAATAAAACGGGCAAAACTAAATGATAATTTATCAGAAAGTGAAGATGAACCTGATGTAGATAACAACCAAACTTCTGTGCAAGATAATGAAACTAAATTAAACGAGACCTCGTCAGAAAATAAAGATGAACTTAACAATGAAAATCCTACGCAAATCGATACGGATGTAGTGAATAAAAATTGTTCCATAAATTATTCTTGGTGTGATCCAGAAGATATAAACTTTGTTCCAGCTAAGATTATTACTGAACAGAGTGCAGTTTGCGTTCCCCTTATATCCTGCAACAGATCTTCTACAGAATGAGACATATTTCTAAAGCTAATGCCCCGCAGTTTTTTTATTTTTATGGCCGAATGCACAAACAAAAGATTAGATATTTTGAGGCAAAGTACTAAAAATAAGATTATACGAGAAACTGATCCTTCAGAACTCATGTTTGTTTTGGGTTGTTTGCTAATTATGACCTACAATCGTTTACCTGAAATGTATGATTACTGGGCTTCAACCAAGTCTCTAGGAAATGGAGCTATAAAATCAGCAATTTCAAGGGATAGATTCTTGCTCCTTCTCTCGAAATTATATTTCAACTATCCAGAAAAACCGAAAGATGCAAGTAAAATATACTACATTGAAGAGTTAGTTTCATGCTTGAAATACACATTTCAAAAATCGAGATCCGAAAGCACCCGTCAATCGATTGATGAGTCGATGACTAAATTTAAAGGACGGTCAAGTTTAAAACAATACTTACCTCTAAAGCCTATAAACAGGGGGATTAAAATTTGGCAAAGGTGCGATTCAGTATCTGGATATGTATACGACTTTAATATTTATCAAGGAAAAGAATCTGACGCCGTGGCAGATAAGCCGTTAGGAGAAAGAGTTATTACAAAACTTGCATCGACAATCCGTGAACCACATACTACGTTGTGTTTCGATAGATTTTTTACATCTGTTCAATTATTACGCGATCTTCCATTTGCTGCAGTGGGAACATGTATAGCAAATCGAAAGAACTTACCCACGCTTGTAAAGGGATTGAAAAATCGTGGGGATTATAAATTTCACTGCAGTACGTCCGGTATATTAGTGTCTCAATGGAAAGATACAAAAGAAGTTCTGGCCGTGTCCAATTGTCACCGTCCAGAAGTTGTTAACATACAAAGAAAGCAAAAGGATGGTAACAAGTTGAATATAAGTTG
>JAFFZR010000709.1:0-10904 GCA_018397195.1 Lethrus apterus
ACCAATATCGACAGTTATGGCGGTTAACATGTCCATTTAGACAAAAAGTTGACTCATCAGAAAAGAGGATGCGATTAATAAAGTTACCATCCTGATGTATTCTGTGCATCATAGTTTCGCAAAATTCGATTCTGCGGTCAACATCGTCTTCACTTAATTCTTGTAGCAAGTGAATTTTATAAGGATAATATTTTTCGCGTTTCATTATTTTTTGTATGGATCCATGTTGTGGTTCAAAGCAAACTGTTGTACTGAACTTTTTGGATTTTCTACCATCCAACATAACATTCAAAGAATTTTCTTCGTTGGTAATAATTCGCGGTCGCCCAGGTCTTCAATGGTCTTTAACGCTACCAGTTTCTTGAAATTTTCGTAAGGTTTTTGAAACCGTCGTCCTGAAGATCGGTTCCCGGTTTGCATGAATTTCAGTCACTACTTGAGCGCAACTTCGCTTTCTGTCGTCATAACCAACCATCATGAGAATTTCTATACGCTCAGTTTCACTTAAATGTACAAGCTTTATTTTTGGCTAATATGCAAGTGACAGATCGCTAATAACAGCATTTTCAAAGCTAACTTAGTTTTACTTTCCTAGAATTACATTTTTGAATTTTAATTTTTTTACTTTTTAATAAAAATAAAGGTGGGCATGTGTTACATTACTGAATTCAAAAAAATGTTCTTTTTAAAAATAACAAATTTGACCAGCCCTGCCATTTAAAAAAAATCAAGTTAGCCTTGTATTTTCAAAATAAATGATGGTAGAAATTTGAAATATCTCAGATGATAGAATTTAAACACTTCTAACTGTATCCCAAATTTCAACGACCTCTGCTAAACCGTTCTGAAGATATTTAGCTGTATCCATACTTTTTAGCGACCTGTATAAATAAATTGATGGATTTTTCAAGTTATACAATCAAATACAGTGAGATCGAAAAAAAGATTAGTCAAAGTAAGCCATGACAAAAATGGGCATGTCTTTACTTAAACCACTATTTATTTCTTAATGTCAAATTGACGTTTGTCAAAAATGTTGTCCAAACAAATCAAAGCTTTTCTTTTAGAATTCTGTTTTTGAAATGGAAATGAAACAGTAAACGGTGAGTGACAATATTCTTACGATGCCTGTTATGAAGAATTTCAGAAGCACTTTCCTATTGAACATTTTTGACAAACGTCAATTTGACATTAAGAAATAAATAGTGGTTTAAGTAAAGACATGCCGATTTTTGTTCATGGCTTACTTTGACTAATTTTTTTTTTCGACCTCACTGTACAATAAGGATGTTAAGTCTAACAAGAATAGTAATTTTTATTAATTAATTAATGTATTAAACATTACAGACGGAAATATAATACATATACTCAATATGCAATACAGTATTAGGATAATTAACTTAAAGTATGGCGGATTAGAGTTTCCCTTTGGAAAATGTTTTAAAATTTCTACAAAATTTTATTTTTGAAAAATAATTAAAAAACAACAAGCAAGCAAAATAAATAAATTTACACATGGCATAATAAAGTACTATTAGAACTTAAATAAAAGGATATGCTCCCAGTAGAACAGTTATAATTAATAAACCCTGACCACCATGAAATAACGAATAACTTTAAATTGTTAATGAACTTGCGTAACAAGTTAAAAGCTCGATACAGAAAGGCGAGACGACCTTCTTTCTCACTTTGATTATTACAAATTATTACGCAACCTAAAAATTCTAATTTTTCACAATAAGGAAAAAATCATGTTTGGTGATTTATTACATACTCTGATAATTGCAGAATTCAGAAAAGATTCAAGTCTTAAATTAATTCCAACTCACACGGTGTATAGCTCAGCTTTTAAGAGGTGTTCCCCAAGGTTTGGTTCTCGGACTGTTCGCTATATACACCGGTGAAAGAGGCGAAAATGACAGGAAAAGGCGAAAGGGAAAGTGTAGTTAAAATATTATCGGACGTTAAGAGGATAAATGAAAGAAATTAAAAAAAAAGGAATGGAAAAAATAAATTGGAACTAGAAGCCGGAGATGTAAAATTTATTAAACCTCCCATTGACATATTGAAGTTTGAGTAATTCTTTCGAAGTTCGAAAAAGGGTGGCTGTTAACCTGTCGGGAAAGTAAAATGCACGAGCGGAAAATATCTTACACGACAGAATTAATTTAAAAATTCCTTGCACGACAGAAAAAAACAACAAAATACATTGCATAATAAAAAATAAAATCAACGACAGATTAAGCCTTTTGCATGTTAATTAACGACAAAAAAGTAAACATTTTACAAACACGCTGTATAATCACTATTTAGTTCGATACGTGTTAAATTAATTTGGTCTAGCGCTTTATTCCATACGAACTGATTTATGGTGGCATCGCTGAACTACATATTAAATTGGAATGTTGCCATGTCCTCTAGGTCCTCTAGGAGACAATCACATGCATTCGAATTAATTTGAACCTAATATGTGCATAGCCCATCAATGGCATTACCAAGTTATTCAGTTTAAATTTATGACGATATTGTTGCTTTTGGTTGGAACACGATTCATATGTAACGATTATTATCTCATGCTTGAATTGATAAAAGCGGCTTGATTATATGGACGATTCAATTGCTGTAGACACAAATGTGAAATATTGAATACAGATTTGCTCAAATAGATTTTGAACTATTAACTATATAATAATAATAATAATAATAATAATCTTTATTGGTGTTAAATACACACAAATGTGTTTATGTGGACTTTTGCTTCGTTGTTTTTCCGCCATTTCAAAGAATTAAATATTTAACATTTCAGATTGTTGCACTTTTCTAAAAAATCGTAAGAAAAAAAACGGAAGCATTTACTTTGGTATAGATTTTACTAAGCATTCTAGAAATCCAAACTGAAATATTTAGAATCGTGACTTAAGTGATATGTACGCCACTGACGGTGCAGCAAATTTTTAGTTATAACCAAAATATTTTAAGAGTTGCTTAAAAAGTAACTGTAAACTTTTATGTAAACTTTTCTACATGGTATAATCTAACCAATCACTTCCTTAAACAATTACATTTTTGATCTTAAAATTAAATGATTTTTCTGAAAAATTACCTAATCGTTGCATTTTTTAAATTAGCATTTTCGACTCATTTATTGCTCCTAAATGTTTACTTACGGAGACCCTCCATCTTTAAATCGTAAATAATTGTTCGCAATCAATATGTGAAGAGATCAAACATATCGGCGATATCAAACGAGACAATTATTTATTAATTTTTGGCGACAAGGCTAATAATGCGATTTATGTCTGCGTAGTTGATTGTCTCCAATTTAAAAACGTTTTTAAATTGAATCTCAACAAAGGACGTCAAAGTACAATTTAGAAGTTCCAAGAAATATCAATCTGCATATGGCTAATGCAAAAATTTAGAAGTTCCAGTTCTCATTTATAATTTAATATATTTTGAATTTGAAATAAGTTGAATTATTCAAATAGGGAGCTGAGATTATAGGCAACTTAAATCCTTAAAAATGGTAGTGGTATTTTGCGAATGTAAAATCAGCTTTTAATTAATGATTTATTGAAAGTCAAATGACTTGAATTTTTGACGTATATAATGGCTCGAAAGCTTATGGAAGCTGAAGATCGTATATTAACAAAATTAAAACAAGGCTACATCTATTAGAGAAGTCGGAGCTTTTTTACCTTTAGTTTATATTATATAACTTTAACTTATATTTCATAACCCAGTAGGTTGGCGTACAACAGGAAATTTCAGAATTTTCACATAAAAGGAAATTGGAAGGAAGAAGTGCTGACACATAGGCTTTCACTTCTTCCTGTCTGTTGATTTGTTTTTTCCAATCTTTCATTGTCATTTTTCTAATATCACTTACCTGGTCAATTCATTTTACCTTAGTTCTTCCTCTTGGTCTACTATTCATAGGTTTCTACTATTATTGTTCTTAATGGTAGATTATTTTCTCTTCTGTGGTCATATGCCCATCCCATATAATTCGTTGCACTTTTATTATTCTGAGAATATTTTCATTTCCATGTAAGTTCTCAAATTCATAGTTCGTCAATGGCCTAAGTTCATTTTCGTTTACTCTCTCTGGTCTCATTATTGTTCGGATCACTTTTCTCTCAAAAATCGTTCTTCTTCCCTTGCTTTTAATGATATGGATTTTATCTTCAATTTTTTGTCTTTTAGTATTGCTTGCTTGCTGTAAAATGCCCTGTACCGTGCTTCGATATTTTGTAACTAATAATGTGTTTCCTATTGTATTTATTACAGTTATTAAGTTAAAAGCGAAAATAGTTGTAACGAAAAAATGTCAAAACAGCAGTGCAAAAATAACTACGTGACACTTTTTAAGTTGATGCTATGCAACATTGGGTAGCGAATGTATGTTGGGTTGCCTAGTCTTGAAATTCTAAATGAATATGTTGTATATACAATACATAGTGCCGAATTTCCCAATAAAAATATTGTTAAAATTCGAAGTTATTAGAACATATAATTGAACAATCATTATTATTATAAAACACATAAATTATAAAGACGGTTGCGACATCTACCATATTCTATCATAATTTCTCACTCACTTTCGATAATTTTATTTCACAAATCTGGCAACACTGCGATCTACCTCTAATGTTATTTGTTTACATGTAGTTCATGCTTGGAGAGTATTGTGTTAAATGTCAAATTTAAAACCGGGAGGCCAAGGGGGCCGTAAAAGAGTTCAGGTTTGTTGAAAGTTATCTAATTTAATATGAAACAAAGAAACGTTTATCTGAAGGTATCGATGGTAATATGTGAAGCTGAGGAAAGAAGGCATAGGTCAGGTGTAAATGCTTTGCAAGTTGATCCAGTCTTGGATAGATTATATTCAGCTGGTCGTGACTCGATCGTCAGAGTGTACGAACATGAACGCTACTTACAAAGTATGGAGCATCACACAGATTGGGTTAATGATATTGTGTTATGTTGTGGTGGCAGGAACTGTAAGTATTCCTTACATTACTAAATGAATATGTAATGGTCAATATTTTAGTAATATCGGCAAGCTCTGATACTACTGTGAAAGTATGGAATGCTCACAAAGGCTTCTGCATGTCCACCTTAAGAACGCATAAAGATTATGTTAAAGCATTAGCGTATGCTAAAGATCGTGAGCAGGTAGCATCTGCAGGATTAGATAAATCTATCTATCTTTGGGATGTAAATACATTAACTGCATTAACGGCCAGTAATAATACTGTTACCAGTAAGTATACATTTTTGTATGTATTTTTAAATAAATTTCCATCTTTTAGCATCAAGTTTGGTTGGAAATAAAGAATCAATTTATAGTCTAGCAATGAATCCACCAGGCACAATTATAGTTTGTGGATCCACAGAAAAAGCTTTAAGACTTTGGGATCCCAGAACGTGTGCCAAAATGTACAAATTAAAAGGTAATTATGGTAATGGTAAATATGAAAAATCTAGTTATTAATTGCAGGACACACTGATAACGTTAAAGCACTAGTCGTATCACGAGATGGCACTCATGGCATATCAGGAAGTAGTGATGGTTCAATTAAAGTTTGGAATTTCGGAAATCAAAGGTAAATTATTATATTCACTTTATATATTATATTTGAAACTTTTAGGTGTATACATACTATTCGTGTGCATTCTGGTTCTGTTTGGGCGTTATTGGCAACTGAAAATTTCCAATATGTAATATCAGGTGGTCGAGATAAAAAGGTACTTAATAAAATTTCATTCTGCTTCGGTAACTGTTGAAATTTAATTAAATTATAGGTCATCATGACTGAATTAAAAAATCCTCAGAACAGTATTGTAGTTTGTGTAGAGGAAGCTCCAGTATTAAAAATGTGTTTCACGGCTGATCATCAAGCTATATGGGTGGGTTTTAATCTTCATTTTATTTCAAACGTAATTTACTTACATATTTTAGGTTTCTACATCAGAATCTCATATTAGGTGTTGGAAACTTCCGACAGAGAAACACTTCAAAGAGAATTTGAAGATGCCTGTAAATCCCATATCAGTCATTCAAGGCGGTGCAGCTATTAAACAGGCTGTTGTCCTCAATGACAAACGCCACATTATAACCAAAGATAGTGATAATAATTGTGCTATATACGACGTACTAAAAGTTTGTATTAATATTATATTTATAACTCTTATAATGTGCAGTCTTATTAGGCAAAAAAAATAGAAGATTTGGGTCCAATTAACTTCCAAGAAGAAATAAAAAACAGATTTAAAATGGTATACGTTCCCAATTGGTTTAATGTCGATCTTAAAACAGGGGCAAGTATTCATTATTTTTATGATATTTTTTTAATAATTTGCTATAGTTCATTTAATACATTTTTTAATTAAACTTCATTTTTATGTATAAATAATCCTGAATAGATAATAATATTTTTGTTATACAATTTTCTGAAACAAATCTTACTGTAAATATTGTATTCAATATGTTATAATTTATTTCAGATGTTAACAATACATTTAGGTGAGGATGAAGTGGATTGCTTTGCTGCTTGGGTTTCTGCAAGAGATGCTGGTTTAAAAGATTGTCCTGAACCAGATCAGAAGGTCAATTATGGCAAATTACTCCTACAGGCGTTATTAGAGCATTGGAAATGTGCTGAAACAGAGCTTGAAAATAAATTATTTTTTAGTGTACCAAAGCATGTTCCATTAATTTTTGGGTAATACGATATTTTATATTTGAAAATTATTTTTAATTAAATTAATTTTAGTGAAGTAGGTGGCAGAACTCTTTACAGACTATTGGTTGGTGATGCAGGGGGTGACACCGAAACAGCTTTACTTAACGAAACTGTGCCCAGTTGGGTCATTTCCAGCATCGACGATAATTGTCCAGCTAAATTCATAAAGGTGCAATTTTATCTTCAACCACATTCTAGTGTTCCTTCGCATTTATTAAAACAGGATAGGCTCAAAAAGGTAAATTATACAAATTGTATTTTGGCCAAAGCTAATACAAACAATTTAGCCTGATAGATTAGTTGCAAATGACTTCATACAATGCCGAAAAGTTGCCGAACACATTCTTGATAAATTATTAGGTGAGGGTACGGCAGGATCTCCTGGAGGAGGTGATGCAGATACAGGATCTGTAGCAAACAATGGCACTAGTATCGAGCAGATAGAACTGACTTGTAACGAACAGGTAAATATGAACAGATTTATAAGTAACATTATAATCAATTGTTTTCATTACAGATTTTGGATCCGTCAATGGACTTGCGAACTGTGAAACATTTTATTTGGAAGTCATCGGCGGATTTAACATTGTATTACAAATTGTTAAATGCAAAGTAATTTTCATTTGTTATAGAAAATTATTATTTTTGAAATAAAATTTAAATAAATTTGTAATAAAATTGTAGTTAATATATAATATTTAACAGACAAATGGGTTTTATTATTTAGAAATTTACACAATTTCAAAACGTTCCTTTTCTTATTTTTTGTTATTGGTTATTAATAAATGTACATTAATTTGGGTAATTTTCCATGTATTTATTTCTTACAGAGCAGAATTGGTATATTATGTGAAACTGAGTCTGGTAAGTAATTTAATAATCAGTTTTGTTGTTGCTGGAAAAGAAGTTAGATTTGAAATGAGATTTTCATTCCTCAGCATCGATTTATAAAACATAATCACAGTTACTTGAGTTAAAACCAAACTAAGGATTGTATTAGGATATACCTACATAGCTACACCAAACTATAAACAATCAATTTTAAACTGAACAAACAAGTAAATTTTATGTATAAAGACAACTGGTTACAATACATTTCTCTACAAATTGTCACTGTCAAAAATTATTTGTTACCTTTTGCCGAATATTTTTTATTTCAAGTTAAACACAAATTAACCAATATAAGAAACATGATCTCAGCACTTGAAACCTTGATTAAAATATGCCGCGCAATGGGTTGGTGTTGGTGTTGGCCGAAAAAACGCCCCGACGACGGTTACGATTTAGACCCATTTCTATCCAAAAGATTACCCATATTTTGGGTAATGGGCCCACCCGGTTGCGGAAAAACGACAATAGCTACTAACCTCGCAATCTGCAGCGGTTTTCGTGTAATCAGCATTAGCGAACTTATTCACAAAGAAATTGCCAAAGGTAAATGGAACGCAACGGTCATTTCCAGTTGCATGAAAGCCGGTGGAGGATGCCCTAACGACATTTTATTAAAGTTACTCAAAGAGACATTTATCGCAACGTGTCACGATTCTACTGGATATATCCTGGATGGATTTCCCCTTGATCTGCAACAAGCTAAAGAATTCGAGCTTGAAATTTGCAAGGTACAAATCATTATATATCCAACACTTACAGTTGATGCTTTTATGGCGAAGATAGTCGATCAAGGAGGAGACAAAGACTTACAAGCTCTACAAGAGAGACACGAAAAATCTTATAAAATGTGTCAAGAGACGTATAGACATTATGAACATTTGACACTCAAATGTATAACTAGCTATTCAATTGAAATTACAATGAACGAGCTTATTATTGATTTAGATCGATTTTTTGGATATAAGTTTAACTTTTTATGAGATTTATGAGAAAAAATATAATTTAATATCAGTTTGTTTGTCTACATTAAAACCAAATTAAAGCCTTAAAGAATTTCTTAGAATGAAAAACGAACTCTTAGTAATTTTAGTGAAGAATACATTGCGTGATCCTCAGTTTCATAATCATTACCTAATTAACTTTTATTTGATTTATATATTTTAATAGCTGAGCGAAGCTAAGGGGTTGAAAATTATTTAGCTTTGAAAGCTTTATGGGCGTAAAATAAGGGGAAAGAATAACATTTTGTGATTTCATAAATTTTATTTCTTGTTTTAAAAATTTTTTTATTTCTATAAAAAATATTTTTCACTGGCTGAAACGCAAATGTAAAAAGCGTTACTTCGACTCTGTGTTACGTCGCCGACTACGTGCCACCTACGTGCAAGATATGTAAACGAGCTATTTGAACAATGAGAAAAATGCTCTAATTAAACTGTTTTGCTGAGTTTTGTTGAATCACCGCAAATACATTTCTTATAAATACAAAACAACGTTTCATTTGTTACAAATAAATTCGTTTTGTCATAAAAGTATATTAACCACAGATTATTCTTTTATATTGACAGGTAATATAGAATTCTATTGTTAATAAAAACATTCATAAAGTACAGTATATTTCCAGTTATTATACTATTTAATTGTGGCAAATGCTAATTTTATTACAATAACACCACAATAAGTTCTTATCGCTATAAAACACAAAATTATAAAAGCATGTTATTGTAACAATTCATCTTTCTAACCAAATAATAAAACCCTTGTTAGTTATAATTGAAGAAGCTAAACAAAGGGGAATTGGGTTTGCTAAAGAAACTGATATTGGTAAGTAATAAAAAATGTTGCATTTCTTTTATAGCTATTAATTAGTTTTATATTTACTTTACAGAAAAATCTACGCATGGTTTACTCTTATTACCTTTACTTTTCTCACCAATAAGTCCCACAAAAAAGAAGAATATTAGTAATTGGCGACCTACAAGAACATAAGTGCAACACAGCTTTTTCTTTCATCTACAGGTAACTTATTATTTTGTCTATTATAGATTTATTTCTATATACCTACAAACCTACTAAGCAACTGTGTTTGATTGTAAATTACAAATAAGTACTTTAAGCACTTTAAAGGGTTTGATAATTTTTGAATTGTTTTATGTTTTTTAGAGTTTTTCTCAGCTGGAAGAAGCAATTTCTGAAAGGAAAGAAAAATTGCAAAAATATAGCATTCCTCTTCAGCCTTTTGCTGTTGCGATTGGGCAATTGAACAGTATCGAAAGTTTCTATATTATTATTAATGGACATAAATATACATGTGACTCCAGCATTAGATGTTTAGAGCTATTGTTTAAAGCATTTCATGCTCTTAACCTGGAATATCCTGCAGAATCAAAACATGTTTGGCTCTTCATTCAGGAAATGGTGTTTCAAGTGGCTGCTGCAAGTAAGAGTAGCAGTACTGCTGCTGTTATAGCAGATATTAAATATCACCTAAATGAGAAATGATTTGTGTTTATAAACATTTTTGTGCCCGAATATTTGCAAAACTACCATTTTTTTATGAAAATCATTTATGTTCTTTTTTATGCCTAATTGTTTGTCGAGAATATTATTTAATTTTATGTATTTCATTTCAAATAAATAAACAGTAAAACATAACAATGCAACATATGTTTCACAACATTCCAAAATTCTAAAACGTTAATAATTCACTTAAAAATAATTCATAACTGTGAAAAGGATAATGTTTTTAAATGTGGACAACCTGACTGTTTTAGAACTTATCCATCATTAAATTCATTCCGAAGACATTTGAAGGCACATGAGAACAATGTTTGTTCTGATTTGAATTTTGCTGAAGTTGAAACGAACAGTAAATATGACAAACATAGTTCAGAAAAATGTAATTCCGATTTACTAGCTAGTTACGTACATTCTCAAAATTCTTCATTAGAAAGTAGTACAACTGTTATTGATTCAATTGTTGAACACACAAAATCAAACGAAAACATTTTTAATTCTCGTTTAAAATATTTTAATTTTGGTAGTGACAAGAACAAGCCTCCTTTATTAACGTTTGATAATTTAAAAAAAAAGAAAATGAAGATGAGCTGTTCAGAAATGAAATGTTTTATCATGTATGCTGGTCTTATTTTTGGAGATTTAATTCCTCTTGGCAATAAATATTGGCAAATTTATGTATTACTAAGAAAGCTTTCGTCAATCATTTTGTCAACTTCTATTACACAAGATATGTGTAAATCGTTG
>JAFFZR010000710.1:0-10827 GCA_018397195.1 Lethrus apterus
ATTTAAGTAGTAAGAAGATCTATTAGAAACAGAAGAAAAAAGTGGGGGTTGTCATTTAAGAAAATTTATGATGACGTCGTTGTGCAAAAACAAATAACGTCATTCCAAAAAAATTAACGTCAGAAGACGGCATTTTAAAAACAAAAATTGACCTGTCCGAGCGATTTTCTTAAAAACATTATAAAACGCTTTTATGAATTTTGTTCCAAACTTTATCACCACACTGTATTTACATATACATATTTATATTTTATATAACTCGCATGTACTAATTAAAAATTCTCATTAGCATTGCTGACTGATATGGTTAAGCAATGGGAAACACATGTGTATAGTAAGTTTATGTTGAGATTCACGTGCTTATTACAACTAATAATAGCATGTTATGTTTTGATGACAAAATACAACTACACATAGATCATTTGTAATATGCACATGAATATCTCATAATATGATGTGCTCAACAACAATGGCAATTTTGCACTTTATTCTACCATTTACAAAAAAAAAATCATATTGGTATTTTGACATCTCCTGACTTATCGTTTTGGTGCTTTTCGTTTCTAACAATTCTAAATGGCAACATAGTAAGATTTACCAAAACGTATGCTTCAATTTATGATAACAATGTAATTATGAACTAGTGCTACCAAGCAGACAGTTTCAAGAAAATATGAATTAATTAATTACTAATGTGAATCATTAAAGAAAACTCATCAATAAATACAGTGATGGAGTAGTATTGTTCCAAGATAATTCTATACTATTCAAAAATAAGTGAAATTTTATTGCATACATATTGGGAGGAACTGAGAAGCTCACATAAATAAAATGAATAATTTCTACTCCAACACTACTTTAACACTTACAAATCGAACCTGGTATATTCTACCATGGTTGTACTGTATTACTATAGTTTTACAACAAATTATACTGCATATACATATAATAAATTGCATGGACCAAGATTTTATTACTGATTTATGGACTGTTGAAAGTATAACACAGAATTAAACAAACACTTCAACATATAGAGTAAATGGTGACTGTGATTTTAAGTATGAAATAATACTTTTATTCTTATCACAAAACACTAGTTCAATAATTATACATACAGTTCATAATCTAAGTTGTTTTCCTCAAATTCTTTAGGTAGTTATAGTGTTTCAACTGAGGATGACAACTTAATTATCGAAATTCGAAATGTATTTAGATTTTTAATAAACATTGTATATTAGCAGAAAGATAGTTGTATTTTATAAACAAATAGAGGTGACATTTGGTCAATGCATCATTTAACGTAAATTATTATATAAAAATCATTTAACATGTAAATCTTAACACAAGCTTAATTTAAGTATTCAAACTCCCAAAAGCCTTAAAGCGATTTTGGCAGCAGCTTTTTTTGCAACTTTCTTATTATCTCCAAATCCATGAACACGTTTCTTTGTACCTTTCATCATAAAATCAAGTTTCATCATAACTCTACCATCTTCCAGTTCCAACGGTTTGCTATGGTAGAAATATCAGAGATTTAATTTATTTAAAAATAACTAGTTTAAGTACTTACTGAAATTCTGGATAGGTTCCATCAGTTTCATGTAGCACCCTTATAGCATTTTTTGGAACTTTATTACTAAACATTTCAATTTCTTTCCACATAATACGATAGAAAACGTTCCAAACTGTCTTTAAATCCATTCCACTATCTAAATACACAGCACCAGCAAGTGCTTCAAATAAATCTCCCAAAACCTAGAGAAGCGATATTTTTATAAAAATAACAAAAAATAAATAACGAAAACCTACCTTTGGAACATCTATATATTCGGCAATATGTAAGTCATTTTCATTGAGCAAAATAAGAACATCGTCATTGATTGCAAAATCTTTACTCTCTTGAAAAATGATAAATCTATCTATGAAACCTTGAAGTTTACTATTCATTGCCAAGAGATGTTTATGAAATCCACATCGTACGGCAAAACAAGCAAATGTTACATTGTTAACAAGTGCAGACCTTAAATCTGTAAGATCACCAGGATTCAAGTAACCACAGGATTCATAAATATTGCATGTAATAAGGAAGTCCAAAACGGCATCTCCTAAGAATTCTAGTCGTTGATAACATCCTGTTATTCTATTTGGTGTATATGAAGAATGTGTTAGGGCTTGCAGCAGATATGCACGATTTTTAAATGTATAACCCAGTTCCTTTTCTACAATCCTATATCCAGGCATTAGATAATCAACACTTTCTGACTGAGCAGCAACATTTAATACTGGGTTCGGTGGGTTGCTTTTTAAAAGGACAGTTAATTTTTCCGACGCTGGTATTATTCCAAACCATTCAATTACTTTTATACCTCCTACAAATGGTCTAAATGTTTATCTATTATTGACTTATGGTGAAATTCACAGATCTCACTTAAGTAACACTCACGTCAACATTCTTACTCATGTTACTCAAGTCTTGAGAAAGTCAAGGCCTCGAGGCAATATTGAATATTATTTAAGACTACCAGTATATAAAGTACTTAACGTCTTTTTAAGTGTAATCTGAGTGTGAGTATTAAGTGCCAAGGTACCTTAAATGAAATTAATGACATGAACAATTAACATGAGAGGTATAAACCATCAAGTAATACAGACGCTACCTATTTAGTGTGGGATCATCCTATATGGTCTTAATATTGTACTTAATTCTTTCCTTTAAGCCTTTATGTTACGAGACAAAAAATGAGTATGAAAATTGTACAAGAGGGAACGAGTTTTAAAAAGTCCATAACTACTTTTTTTTAATGGAACACTAGTTAAGGATTCAGTTTAGCTTACTTTGATAATATTATCTTATAGGAAGAATTCAATTGTATTCGTGAATGGAGCGAGTGCAGTTCGTTTCAATTGTATTGTTTTTTAAAAAGTGATTTCGCCAACTCCAAAATAAAACTGGCTCAGTCGAAGTAGGATTCAATCAGACGGTGAAGACAAAAATCGCGGATCCGTTCTGTGTCAACAGTTCACTGGTGAACGAACAAAAATATTTTTGTTTGAAAATCACGACAAAAGAAGCTGTTGGAAGAGGTCGAAATCGCCAAATCCGACACGACTTAGAACTGAGGACAAAAATCGCCAACGTTGAAGTCACCTGGTGGACACCCAAAATCGTTGAAACCAGCTTACGTTAGGAAGTCCAGGGACAAGGGACAACATAGCCCAACTCCTATTGGCAGTAGTTAAGAAAAGAAACCCCAAAAGGAGAAATGAAACCCCGATTGTTTAGAGAAGGCAATGTCATATGTTATAGAGAAAGAAAATTTTCTCTATAGCCAAAATAGATCCAATACCTTAAATTTCCAAACCGCATACAAACCAATCCAAAGAATAACCCGTTTCAAACTTTAAATTACCACCGAATTATCAACCATTCAGACCCCAGCAATTTGAAAAACGCACAATTTAGACCCAATTTGCAACCTAGCAATCAATTTCCACAATTTCAAAGGCCCAAAGCCCAAAGCCCAGAACTATCAGAATAATTGTAACTCTGCGAAACCAACAATCCAAAATTCTCCAATGAATTGGAAACCTAACAATAATTTTCCCACACAAAAACATCCATTCTTTTTACAAAGACCAAGCCAAATTTCACAAAATTCCCAAGTATTCTTTAATCAGCAACGATATCCCCAAAATCAAAAACCAAATTTATTTAAACCCGAGCCGATGGAAACATCGTCAGGAAACACTAGACGTGACGTAGTCACCCGTCCCACATTCACTCACAACAACTTTATTCACAAAACATAAACGAATTTGAAAACCCTTTTGAAAACCAATATATTGATGAACAATATGACCCCGAAACGGCACAAAATTTTAATCCATATTTAAATTACGAACAGGTCGATTACCCAGATTATAATACTCAGATAAATCAAGGTTTAGATGATATTGAATATTATCAGCAGGACGCAGCAGGTCAAGTTGGTCAGGATTCAATTACCGCTGACGCAAATTTGGAAGCCGGAAATCTGGAGGCCGACCGTACGAACAATGCCATTTGATAAACCTTAACCTTGTGAAAGCGAATCTGCCAACTTAACGCAAATTTTAATAGATACAGGTAGTACGCGAAGTTTAATGGATCCTGAATTACCCTACAAATTTTATAACGTACCATGACCAAGTAATGGTAATTCCAATCTTTAAAATGTTTAAACTTCCTGAAACTCACAAATTTTATTTATTTAAATTTGACGAAAAATATAATGGATTAACTGGCGTAAATCTATTAAAACAATTAAAGGCGTTAAAGTAAATTCAAAATTAATAACAACACCTCGTGTTCAAATTCCAAATATTTATGAAGCCGAGGAAATAACAAAATTAAAACAATTGAAAAACCATCATTATTCATTAATTATACCTCCCCGAACAGAAAAAGTTGTTAAATTACCAGTTTGTTGTAAAAATGGAATTTTGAAGTATATTAGATTTGCTGAGGGGGTAGAATCTCCAAAAGCTGTGGTAAATATAAAAAATTATTTTGCATACACAACAATAATTAATTCCGATACGAGACCAGTAAAAATTGACATTAGGAAACCTTACGAAATTGAAGTTTTAAATATAAATAATCTCAATTTTATTGAAAAAATGGAAACGGATGATGAATTAAATCTAAGTCAGGACAATATTCTCAAGTCAAACTTAAAAAATCTTCGTTTAGAACACTAAAGCTCCGTTGAAAATCAGGCAATTAGAAATTTATGTTTTGAATACCGCGATATATTTTATTGCAACAAAATTCCCTTAACATTTACGAACAAAATTAGACATGAAATTCACTTATCAGATGAAACACCAATATTTACGAAATCATATCATTATCCTGAAATTCACAAATCTGAAGTAAAAGATCAGATTAACAAAATGTTAGAACAAGGTATAATTCAACATTCAACATACCCTTGAGAATGGGCATTACGAATTTCGACGTATGCCATTCGGGTTGACGAATGCACCATCTACATTCCAACGCGTAATGAATAACGTCCTCCGCGGACTTCAAAATGAAACATGCCTATTTTATTTAGACGACATAGTAATTTTCAGTACATCTTTACAAGAACATATTGATCGGTTAAAATCAGTTTTCGAGCGTTTAAGACTTTTCTAAAATCACCAAACCATTAACGCAATGTTTAAAGAAAAATATGAAAATCATTCATTATCAGAATATCATAAATGCATTTAATAGTAGCAAAAATGTATTAATGAACGGACCTATTTTACAATATCCGGATTATTCCAAACATTTTGTGTTAACCACCGATGCATCTAATATTGCTTTCGGTGCAGTGCTATCACAAGGCCCCATTGGAACTGATAAACCAGTAGCTCTCGCTTCACGAACTTTAAACGATTCCGAGCAAAAATATAGCATAATTGAGAAGGAATTACTTGCAATAGTATGGGCGTGTAAGTACTTTAGACCATACTTATTTTGCAGAAAATTCACGATCTACACGGATCATCGACCGTTAATATGGCTTTTTAATTTACGAGAACCAAATTCTAAATTAGTTAGGTGGCGGTTCAAATTAGAAGAATTCGATTATGACATCGTTCATAAAAAGGTAAAATAAATACAAACGCGGATGCACTTTCTCGAATCAAAATTAATGCTTTAGAAAATGAGTCAATAATCCGGGCGATGTAGATAAAGATACTCTAGAATTTTTACGTGACTTCGTAGAAACGGAAAGATATTGCGAACCATCTACTAGTAAAGAACATTCTCAAAATTATTGCGAACCATCTACTAGTAAGATATATCCTGAGGGAAACAGATAATAGTTTTATCAGATATCCAAATTGTACCCCCAAATATCGATAATAACAATACTGGAATGACTACCCAACATACGACCTTTAACGAAACAACTAACGATGGAATTAAGATATTAGATGAAATGATCAATAATAAAATCAATCAAATTTTAGTTTATCTCCAAATTTATCATAGGTTAAATGTTAACCACGAAACTTACGAAAATCTAAAAATCATTAAGGTTAATATCCCTAATTTGAACAATGAAAATTTGATTTTGCAATTTTTAAAAGAATATACTGTTCCCGACAAAACGTATTGTGTATACTTCCATACGGATGAACTCTACCGAAATTTTAGTAAAGTATATGTATTTGGAAAATATTACAGGGAAAGGCCTAAAGTTATTGCGAAATATATAAAAAATTACAACTTTATGTCACAACTAGAATTTGGAGAACTTTTTCAAAAAACTAACAACGCCACTGCATTCTTATCAACATAGAACGTGGATATTATTTTCCTTCATTTTTCCAAATAAGCAAGATATAGCCATAAAACGAAAATTGAAAAAAAAACGAATTTTGCCCATAACTCGAAAACAAAAGACGATAGCCAACTTTGGTTTCAGCATCGAATTATTCTCCAAAAAAGCGATCGAGGATGGTAGGGTAATTTTTCTCTTAAATTGAATTTTTGTTTCTTTAATTGGGTTTGAGTTACGCCTGTCCGCGTAATTTATTTTAATGGGAACTTGTTAATTTTACTCTACAATTCGATAGAGAATTTTTTTCTCTTTACAATAGTTTTTTTTAACACACATTAAACACTAATTAGTGCTTAGTGGTCTAGTGGCTCATTGAACAGTCGATAATTCAATAATCAGCTGTGACAGATGTATGGCCAGTGACGTTACACGCTTAAAAGTCATTCAATTTTTAACAATTAATTTTAGCCATACATGTAACTTTTAATACTTTTCAGCAGATTATTTGTTCTTACCACATGTATTTATGTGAAATAAGATATGATTTATTGATATTAATAAAACATGCAAGTTCCCCATTTGAAAAACAAACCACTAAAAAACACCTTTAACGCCGTGTACGCACTATGCGGTTACCTGCAAACACGGCCAGCCGCGCGGCTGACCGTACACAACAAAATGCATGTAATTGTACGCTTTCATTCGCATTGGCAGCCGCATCGCAATGCGAATGAAAGCGTACAATTACATGCATTTTGTTGTCTACGGTCAGCCGCGCGGCTGGCCGTGTTTGCGGGTAACCGCATAGTGCGTACGTACGTACAAGTCCTTAAGGTACATTTCCTTAGAAGCGGCCGCCGCATGCGTCAGTCGTAATGCGGCCGCCGCATGTACGGCTCGACATCTTGACTATTTCCTTAGATGCGTCAGACGTATGCTGCCTTCAGCACTGAACGGCATACAATTCATTAAAATTAGTAAAAATGATAACTTGCTTTATGCAATTTTAGAACACACTGAGGATGGGAAAGTATTGCAAATGTGTGTCGATGAAAGAAATACTAAAGTGAATCATATTTTCAAAGAGAGATATTCAATATTAATTAATTTATTGCAAGATGAAAAAATCCTTTTATGCATTCATTATTACGCTCCAACCATTATACGAGTCTATAATTTCTTCATAAAGTATGCAATATAGCGTCTGCGGCTGCGACTCTACTGTTTCCTGAGCAGTCGACTCGCGGCGGTCGCATCGTCTAACGGTTAACGCGTGCGGCCGACGTATGTTAGAAAATGGTATCATTAGAAAACAGGTAGAGCAGTGCTTGGCGGCGGCCGCATTATGGCTGACGCATGCGGCGGCCGCTTCTAAGGAAATGTACCTTAATACGGTCAGCCGCGCGGGTGACCGTGTTGCGGGTAGCCGCTTAGTGCGTATAGAGCCTAAGTGAACGTGAAAGAATTGAATTCTTTCACGTCACTTAAACTCGCTATTACTAATATTTTATTAACAGCAATAAATTGCAAACTTGTATTTGACGTAAACACTAATCACTGATATAGTTTGTTTATCGCTTCGTTTTTATCCATCTTTGATGTAGGTACCTAATATTCGTAAACAGCTGAACCGGTGTTTGCTTGTAAAAATGTGATAACAAATTAAAAAAAAAAAAAAACAAAAATACTATTGTAAAGAGGTAGAGTAAAATTAACAAGTTCCCGTTTAAAACAATTAAAGAAAATAAATTCAAATATTCGCAAATGTAGGTAAACAATTTCTTAAAAATATTTGTTTTGAATATAATTTCCTAAAATGAATATTAACGACAATAAATCGCCATCTCCATACTTTTAAATGATGCTGTGTAGTAGTTTTAATGCATCTCAAGTATGTAACGATGGTCGTGTTCAGCCGGATGATTGTTGGCCCAGCGATAAGTTAGCACTGGAATACGGCAGCCTATGAGTGGCGTTCATGTGGCTGCTCTCTCAGCACTGACACGACTGAAGGCGTCCATTTTTTTTAATATCAATCAAATGAAATAAAGGGAAAAATAAAAACGTATATAACATTATTTTGACCTTTGATATTAAAGAAAAAAATGTACCTGCAATTCCACCAGATAATAAGTAGGCTCCAATTATTGCTTCTACAACATCAGCAATAGTCTTATCAGATATTTCCTGACATCCCATATAATAAGACAAAGTGTCATCTAAAATTTCTGTTTCTTCATTACAAAATTCGTTTCTAATAATTGCTTCTCTATCTTTTGTTAAACTACCATTTATTTGTTCTTCTTTAGAAATATCTAAATTTAATAGAGTGCCATTATTTATTTTAGCGCTTATTGCTAGTTGATAGACAACATTAGGCAAAACAAAACCTGGTGGGCACCATTCGTCCTTAGGTTTTAAGTCTCGGTACTTCAGATATTCTCCTAGTTTCTTTTCTGTGCCTAGGTAATACAGATTTTTATTACTAACTAATTTGCCTTTTAATGTTGTAGATTTTCCTTCATCGTATTTGGGATACCTTAAAATGATGAAAACGGAAGCAATTAATTTTAAAAATGAATCCCCTAAAGTTTCAAATCTTTCCAAATTAACTATTTCATTGCATTTTGCGGTTGCAAGTGCTTGATAAATTTCGGCCAACTGAGGACTACGAAAATTGTCACGTTCTAACAACTCTATACATTTCGGTATGAAGTTTTTTTCATATTCAATTGCTGGCACATTTGACCTATAAACAAGTCCCGATTTTCTTTCATTCAAAGTGAGTTTTTTCGATATGAAATTTTCAAAATATTGTATGTCCATTACAGTTGCATTTAAATTTCTTTCAATGTTAATAGGCTCTTCGTCCTTATCCCAGGGAAAATCGGCATTTAACTTTTTAGCAGCAACATCAGTATTTAACATACTCAAGATTGATGCCAATTGCTTTAAATCACATGGCTCGAGAGATTCATCATTAGTTCCTATTTCCTTTTGTGAATTATAATCATTTTTATAATTCAATAAATGTTTGTCAAGAGTTAACGGCTGCCATATTTTTGTTGAGTTTTGCATAGATGTATCACATGCAATACCAAATCTTAATTGTTCAGCACGTAGAAGCTGCATAACTCTATCAAAGATAGATGGTAAAAGTTTAGCTTGTATCCATAAAGACGCAGGAAAATTCTGCTTCACAACCATCTCAGGAATTAGATGTATATCAGCATTTTCTAAGTCCTTATTACGTTTACTAGCACCCCTTGGTTTGAAACAATTTAAACGTGATGACAGCGCTTTTACTCTCAACAATGGTTGATTTACATTAATAGTTGTATATGCATATGTAGATTTAAAATAGTGAAAGTATGTATCATCACCTGAACCAGGAAAAGTAGTTAAAGCGTTCATATATTCGCATACTTCTATTACGACATACTCCTGAATAAAAAATGTTATGTTTATGCACATTTGTTAACAGTGAACACTACTTACTGTACGATCTTTTCTATACCATGGTATAACGATTTTTCCTCCATAATTATCAATAGTCACACATAAATTCTTCTTCTCTTCTAAATTTGGTTCAACAACATCATTTATTAAATGCATGCTTTCCATAATAACATTGAAAGCTATTTTATTAGTACTTTTTAGATAGGGTGTCAATAGAAACATATTATCAACATTATTAAAAATTAGAAAGTTTCTGAGCAACCCAAGTACATCATTATAAACCAAATAATTGAAATTTTTGATTTCTATCAATTGTTTTTCAGTTAATATTAATTCGTTAATGTTAGTTTTAATGTTAACAGTCAGTTCACCAGCACTGACAAAGAGAGGAAACTCACATAGTCTAGGTAACTTATTTAAAGATATAAATGCATAACACAAATCTGATGAATACATGTCATTCATAATTGATAAGTGCTCATTAAAAATAAATTTTGCAGTGATATTTATGACGTGTACATGCACGCGTGTATTACTTGATATACTTCCAATACAAATGTTAGGAATCTGTAAAATATATTCTTAATTACGTCAATACTAAAAGTATACACTTACAATTATGTTATAATTTCTTCTAGTCTTACTATTACCAACATGTTTTGTTACTTGTGGCCAATGAGAAAATAAATGGTTGGAATCTTCATGAAGAATCGTTCTTTTTAATGGTATTAAATTGTCATCTAATTCACCTATACGATGTAATACTTTACATGCTTCCAATGCTGCTGCACGTTTTGCTTGCTTTTTGCTACTCATAAAGGGTCCCTAAAAATATATAAATAATAAACAGCAGTTATTTTAGAAATTAATATACTAAGTGACATAGAAAAAAGAACACCCTGTAATAATGAATATTTTGTAATATTCATTTGGGAATATGGTTGTTTATGATAAGATAAAAAACGATCAGTTTTTAAGCTATATTACTCTAGCGGTTTTTGTGTTAACTTCTTCAAAAACATTTACGATCAAGTAGCATTTGTAG
>JAFFZR010000712.1:0-10693 GCA_018397195.1 Lethrus apterus
AAGGTATACAAGTACTGATCAAGCTAATAATTTGACACTTCTCTTCTTTTAAGGTTATAGTTATAAAATAGTACCAACTTAGCAATGTCGCCACCTTAAAATTTGAGGTCACGTGGTGGTCACTTCCAATTGCTCACTCTGTATGTATGTACTTCTATTCGTGTTTGGAGACAGAGCAAATCATTGATTTTGCAAAATTTCTTAAGTTAGGAAATTTATTTTCTGGTAGACATGAATAAAAAGAAATTAAATTATTTTCAGCAAAATTATTTGTATATATATTGTTTGATTGTAAGTCAATTAACTCTTGTTGTAAATTGTCTGCAGGTGCTTTTAAAATATCAAATTTAATAAGATTTTCAAATATTAATATATCAATTTTTTTTGCATAAAAACTTGAAATCGATAACGAAAATTTTCGTCCAATAATTTTAGTGAATCAATATAAATATTATTTGAAGGACACTGTTTGTCATTGTTTGTTAAAAACGATTGCAAAATAGGAAAATGAAAAATGATTATTTTTTTCAAGTTGAGAAGTAAACAATTTTATTTTAAGTTGAAAACTTTTAATTTCTGTAAATAACTCGCTGATTAACTTTCCTTTACCTTGAAGTGTTATATTTAATTTATTGAGGTAAGTTTCGGTAAAATTCGATAATTCTGGTATATTGTTTCCTTTTTCTGTCAAAAACATTTCAATCTCGTCTCTCAACTCGAAAAATCTTTTTAAAACTTTCCCATTTTACTTCAGAAAAGTACATAATATCTTCATATTCTGCATCTATTTTATTGTTTAAAAATTCTCGAAATGTTCGATGGTTCATACCGTTCTTGCGAATATAGTTGACGGTTGATAGCCTTTACTCCATCTCGCTAACGCTTAAATGTGTATGAATACAGAGTATGCTTAGTAGTTAGCAAATTGTTAGAAAATTATGATGCTTGGTGGGACGCAAAAAACTTGCAACGGGCTGCATGCAAGATATACTTAATTAAAAAAAAGTATTCCTCAAAATTATAAAATTACAATTCTGTTTCAGAAAAATCCGGACATTGTCCGATCAATCCTTCGGGTCCATGGGTGTGTTCCAGCCGTTGTGCTTTCGATGGTGATTGCAGAGGTCGCAGAAAATGTTGCAGAAACAGATGCGGAGCCATGGCATGTACTTTACCCCAATAGCACCATAATCTATAATAACTGATGTAAATCAAACTATTTATTTGTTTTATAATAAATTCCATCAGTGTGAAAAATAATAAAATCTGAAATAGGTATATGAGTGAAGATTGCTTTAACAATTATTGATTGATTACATATTAAATGTAAATTATATTAAGTGTCGTTATTTTATAATAATGAAAGCATTTTTTTAAATATAAGTTTATACATTCTCTCTATTGTTTCTATTGAGTTGTGGAAACGGGTATGAGATGGAGATGAAGGAAATGATCAGGGCGAATTGGACAAAAAATGTGCTGGTGGAGATTGTAATTGTATTGTGAAAAAATGACAAGATGGGAGAGAGAGATAGGGGATAGGGTAGTCTAAAAGGGCAGGAGGAGGTTTTAACGAATGCAGGATGTATTATTTTCATTGTTTTATCTACAGTGTGTCTACTTAAGTTGACGACATATGGATAACTTTATTTTTAGTTTTACGAAAAAAAGTTATTCTTTATAAAAAGTTCTGCTTTAATAAAAAATGATCTTGCAGTAATCAAAATTGATATAGCATATACTGGGTGAATAAAAATAAAAAAAAAAGAAATTGATCTTAGCGAGAACTTGTATTAATTCTTATAAATCATGGATTAATATATGAATATTACATAGAAACAATAATTTTTATGTAAGTTTATAGTTAACATAACATTTTAAAAGTTTTTTTGTTGAAAAATACAAAAACAATAAAGCAGATACCTCTTATTTCTATTGATAATAATTTGATTTAATAACTAGCAACAAACATTATTATTTCGTCTCTGATTACAATAACGCCTCAACATGGCTTCCTTCTCTTCTAATACAGGTAATTGTTAATAAGGGAAACGATTCAGAGTATAATAACTCCAGATATAATTAGGAGTGTATTACGCGAATTTTCTGATAGAACGAAGAGAAGCAGGCCATGTTGAGGTATTATTGTAATGAAGGACGAAATAATAATGTTTGTTGCTAGTTATTAAAACAAAATGTTATCAGGTATTTAATAGAAATAAGAGTTATCTGTTTTATTGTTTTTGTATATTTCAACAAAAACATCTTTTAAATGTTATGTTAAAAATAAACTTACATAAAAATTATTGTTTCTATGTAATATTCATTCATTAATCCATGATTTATAAGAATTAATACAAGTTCTCGCTAAGATCAATTTCTTTTTTTTTTAATTTTTAATCACCCCGTATATGCTATATCAATTTTGAGTACCGCAAGATCATTTTTTATTAAAGCAGAACTTTTTATAAAGAATAACTTTTTTTCGTAACTAAAAATAACAAAGTTATCCATATGTCGCCAACTTAAGTAGACACACTGTATATAATGTACCATTAGCCTACAAGCTAGGAGATGATTATTAAAAAAAAATGAAATTTAATTTCCGGTTCTCGAGCGGAAACGAGATGTGGTAGAAAAATTTTAATTACCTATGTGAATTGCTCGCGAAAAAATTGCACAGCATGGCGTGTATGGTTTTCTCCTAGCTTGTAGATTAATTGTACTTTATACAAATAAAACAACAAAAATAAAACATCCTGTTCAATGAAAGGTGTAAAGACCTCTGCACGTAGGGGAGGGTACGAGAATATTTGGAGGGTAAAAGATATGGTTCAGAAGGAAGGATATTGGCAAGGTTCTGGTATTGAAATAAGACGAAGGCAAATAAATTTTGGATGGGGGAGGATTATCGAAAATGTATGTTTTGTGGAGTGTGTATGGTCGAATGGGAGCATTGGTGGATTGAATGTAAGCACCTGGACACACCGGAGGACTTGCCGCTGGGAATGAGCCGAATTTGAGCGAATTAGGAGAGGGAGTACTGAGAAGGTTAAAGAAGAAACTGTAGATGGTAGAGTTGGCTTCAGATGATTGTTGATTTGTTATTTAAATACCAAAAAGGTTTTTTGTTTGTTTCTATTGAATATTATTCGAAATTTTATTTTATATTATGTACGTTCATTTCAACAGAATCATTTGTTTTTATGTATAATGAAAATGATACTTTTACAAATGTTGTCTGTATATGCAGCAGCTTTGTAACTTCAGTCCAGGCACAATAGGATGTGAGTAAAAGTCCACATAATTTGCGTAAACATTGCCCTCGTAAACAGATTACACAAGTCTTTATAAAAAAAATTCTACACGACTAAATTTAAAGAAAAATATAAATTGAAGATAGAAGCGCAATTTTTGCAGATTATTGTACTTTTTAAAATTATATTACACGCCATATTAGAATTTTAATTACTGTGACATTTGTGACGTGTTTGAAATACATTTTTATACCAAGAACAATTTTCTAATATTAAACTTATTAATTAATTATATGAAATCGCGAATATTGCATTTCTAGTTTATAAACTTTAACATTGAAATAATTTTTATAACGGTTTTGAAAAGAAAGGAAATGAAATCATCGGTACACTTTATTAAATTAAGTATAAAAATCAACAAAAATAAATATAATAAATTGAAATAGGCGATTATTATTTGTTTCAAATGAGTAATTTAGAAGCAAGCCTTAGATCTTTACAATCGGGTTTTAATGACCTTCTATTGTGTACACTTGAGGAGCATTCACGCAAAAGTTAAGAGGTCAATTTTTGCGATTTTGGAGTTAAGGGTTGAACGTGGTAAACATGCTTGCTTTTTTGATATTTTCTCAACGCTTAAATCAGCTGTCCAAACCATTAGTTGCGAGTAGCGATCGTGTAAGTAAGAAGTAGTGCAATATTAAATTGGCGCTTTATTAAACAAATAATCCGGCTGTTAATTTTTGCATAATGAATACTGTAGAAGGTGAGGGAGAAAAAACCAAAAGAGAGCAACACGAACGGAAAATGAAAACTGCAGAGGCTATCCACCACAAACACAACAATTCTGTTCGTGGTCATAGTTTTTTACCAGCAGACGGACTTTTGGTCGAACAGAAATTTTTTTACGAAGGGAAGCATTTACCAAAAAGAAAGAGGATTACCACACAATATACAAGCAAGTAGGAAGTTTGAAATTGCTAGGTAAAGATTGAAAATTGCATAACATAAAGAGTCTTGAGAAATTCTTCATGAAAATTGTCGGTGTCATTGAAATGAAGAGGATTGTTTTGGAAAAAAAGTCTAAACAAAGATCAAGGTACTTTTCACAGGGTTTACAAAATTATTGTTTTGAATCCGAAGTTGAAGTGCCCTAAAATATATGCAAACGAGAAACACAATTTTCTAACTTAAATCTACCTGAGATGTGTCGACCAATAGCGGAAAAAAATTCAAAATCTTCAATTCTTGTTGAAAGCTCAATTCAATGATGACTGGGCTTTAGATCCAGATCTGAAATGGCACCATAACATATAATAAAAAAAAAAAAATACTCGCAAAAACTTGATACTTCAAAGCAAAATGACTAAAGAAATGATGATTTGGGAATGGAAGAGGCATGTAATTGCTTGAGTGAAGAAGAGGCTTTCCACATTTGATTTAATTTTAAGATTTTCAGTTTTTTCTAATGTTACATTTATTACAGTTATTTGTGTTTAACACTGTATTTTTCTGTAAAGAAACAAAATAAATTTTTTTCAAACAAAACTTATTCTGTCCATTTTATTTTTCGAGCAAAACTTAATAAGTCCAACCTTTTCAAGCAAAACTCGAAATGTCCAAATAAAAATTAAATTTTCACCGTTAGTTTTTCATGTTGTATTAAACTGATGGTATACAAAAAATGTATTAAAAAGATACATGTTTTTAAACCCAATTCGAAAATTATCAGATAAAGTATATAAAGTTATTAAAAAAAAAAAAAAATCATCTACTGGAAATTTTACAGAATGGACATATCAACTTTTGTGTGAATGCTCCCTCACTTGTTCAACTACCGTTTGTTGTGAAACATAAGTAAAATTATTGTAATTAATTATGCATTTAAAAATTGTTTATGTTCAATGTTTATTTATTTACCATTGTCAATACAGTTCTTATTAATATTTTTCATCTGGATTGTGTATTTTAGACGACGGCATAATTTATATATTTATAAATATTTTACATGAGACTAGACAAATTTGGAGCAATTATTTTGATAGACCCTGGTAATTTATAAGGTTATACAGTGTGTCCCCGGATGGACTTAACTATACTTGTAAACTTCCTTATTTCGCATTTTAGGAAGAAAAGTCATTCTTCATAAAAAGTTTTACTCCATCTAGCAACTCCTCAGCCACTATCAAAATAACATACAGGATGGTTAGAAAACGAGACAACGTGAAATTTGGTTAAGAATAAAGTACCTTTTATTTGAAAGGAAAGTATAAGTATTACTGGGAAAAGATGTTTAAAATTTCAATAGAAGCTCACATATCTAATCTGAACGTTGCATCTCAAAGTTGATTTTTTTATCTTTATTAAGATAAATAAGTACCTAATAGGTATAAATTTAGCCAACGTGGTTATCGCAGTTGTCTAATGAAAACAAATGCAACTCAAAATTTACTCAAATGATTGATTTCATATCAACTAATTGTTAGTCAATGTTTGAATTATGTCTCTAGAGCAAAGAATTTATTTAGTGAAATGCTACGGTATCGGTGAAGTATCATATCGCTATGCAATTGAACTTTTTAATAGGAAATATCCGGGAGTATATGTTTCTGTAAATTGTGTTCGACAATTAGTAAGGAAGTTTGATAGAACAGGCAGTGTAACAGATTTGAAGAAGGGTGGTTACAATTTATTAGACAATTTTTTCAATACACAAAAACAAAGAAAACCTATTCTACATGTTGCCCTCCTAGTGTTACACATTTTTCAACGACTGCTCTAAACTTTTCGAACACTAGGTGAATGGTATCTCCATTTATGTCCGCTACAGCTTCTGTAATTTTCTGTCTTGAAATATTTTCATCATCCTGCAAATCATACGCGTAAACTTTCTGCTTAAGATATCCCCCATAAAAAAAGTCTAATGGAGTAATGTCTGGAGAGCGAGGAGGCCATCTAATAGGACCGAATTGTCCAATCCATTTATTAGGAAAATGTCTATTTAACCACTCCCTAACTCGAATTGCTCGATGAGCAGGACAACCGTCCTGTTGAAAATAAAGCGCATGTCTCTCCTGCAAGTTTACCTCATCTACAGCAGGAAGGAAGAAGTTTTCCAACATTTCTATGTATGTATTCTGATTTACAGTTCCGTTGAAAAGATAAGGACCAATAATTTTATTGTACATTACCGCACACCAAACATTAAGTTTTTTGTATCGCTGGCTATTTGTTATTATTTGAAAATTTAGATTTTCTTTCGACCAATACCTACAATTTTGACTACGAACGACTCCATTTGTTGTGAATGTTGCTTTATCCGAGAAAACAATGTTTCTGTAAAAATATCTACCCATCATAATCCGTTCTCCCATCAACAAACAAAATTCTAAACGAAGTTCATCGTCGCCTCTTTCAAGTTTATGCAGTCTCACTGGTTTGTAAGGATGAATTTTATTTTCTGATACAATTCTTTGTAAGTGGCTTTTAGTGATTTGTGCTTTTGCTTCTTCAAATCTGTTACACTGCCTGTTCTATTCACAATTTACAGAAACATATACTCCCGGATATTTCCCATTAAAAAGTTCAATTGCATAGCGATATGATACTTCACCGATATCGTAGCATTTCACTAAATAAATTCTTTGCTCTAGAGACAACATAATTCAAACATTGACTAACAATTAGTTGACATGAAATCAATCATTTGAGTAAATTCTCAGTTGCATTTGTTTTCATTAGACAACTGCGATAACCACTTTGGCAAAATTTATACCTATAACTTATTTATCTTAATAAAGATAAAAAAATCAACTTTGAGATGCAGCGTTCAGATTAGCTTCAATTGAAATTTCAAACATCTTTTCCCAGTAATACTTATACTTTCCTTTCAAATAAAAGGTACTTTATTCTTAACTAAATTTCATGTTGTCTCGTTTTCTAACCAGCCTGTATGTTATTTCGAAATTTTGATAGTGGCTGAGGACTTGCTAGATGGAACAAAACTTTTTATGAAGAATGACTTTTCTTCCTAAAATGCGAAATAAGGAAGTTTACAAGTATAGTTAGGTCCATCCGGGGACACGTGTATATAGCATCATTCGTGTTTACTATAAGTTTTTATTCAACTATTACTTAATATGTACTGCAATTCATATGCAGTATGAATAGATTTATAAAGGAATTACAGTAATTTTTATCATTCTAATTTAAATGATATTCGGTAATACGTATTTGAAGGCGAATGCAAAAATGATAAAAGCCATACATTATCGCAGTTTTTGATTTGGGTTCCGTGGATTCTGCCGCTCCTGTCAAGATGCCACTGCACTGGGAACGCAGAAGCGCAATCCCGGCAGGACAAAGTGATAAGAGATAAGGGAACTGGCGGTCGTTGTGTCCACAAAGCCGTCGCTAACGCTATCATCACGCACCATAAAACGCTTGACCGTAAAAATGACAAAAAGGACTCGCACATCATCCACCCCATTCCGCGTGACCGTTTGTACTTTACTCGTTTCAATCATGGCAATTTACCCTTCCGACATTACGCACATATTTTATTTCAGCATTTTAATTTTAAATAAACAAGTTGTCGACATAAAATTGACAAAATAACTTTTTATTTTTACATTATTGATTTTACTAAATTTGTTATTTTTGTACATAACCTAATATTTGTTAAAAATGTATTATCCTGATAAATACGTAAAATTTTAAATGTCCGAATCGATTACGAGAAATTTAATCACGTGCTGTTATTTCTTTTTAGATTTCGGATTTTCAGGTTCGGGTTTCTTTTCACATTTGTCATCCGCATTTTCACGCATCTGTTTGACGTATTCATATGCACTTGTCACGTACTCGGGAAAATTTACTATAACGTCGAAGAACGTTGTCACGCTCTTGTTCCAACATTGTTTGAAGGCATGGACTGTTTCATCTGTGCTTGGTACTTTCCTGCAATGGCCATCTGCATCAAATGCAGTTGGAGTCTACAAGAAATAATTTTATACAAAAATAACGTTTAAATTAATAAAATCTTTAAAAGCACTTGGTTTTGTGTCACAAAATTGTATTTCAGATTTTATGAAATTCTATTAATCGTTTATTTAAATTAATATTAAGGTTGCAACTGACAAAATAGCAGAATTAGATGTTTTCATTTCTTGTATATATATTTTTTATAGAGAGTATTGTGCACATAGTATTTAAAGATTTAAAATTCAAAACCTTTAATATTATTATTCTTCCATCTCCGATAGACTTGTGAAGCATTTCCAACATAAATTAGACGGTAGAATGTCTAACAGTCGACGTAGTTGCGGGACAATATGCATAATTTAGGATTTCAATCGTCGAGACACGTACAGCTCACGATAGGGGATTATTACAAAAACAAAACGAACTCTCGTAAAAGTAGAATGAGTTAAAGCGAAGGAGCACCACCGGCATCTCAAAATGTCAAAAGTGCACTAAAATTTGAACGAAGTGTGGCGTCCTCGGGCGTATTTTCGAAGATTTTACATCCGAGCGGACTCGGAAAACAGCGCGTTACCGTCGATTTTACGTCTCTTTGTGACATCGCCGAGGTCGGAACCTTTGACACGCGATAAGCAGCTTCTCCGCGCAAGCCGGAATTCTCAATATCAACCGTAAAAGCACAACCGCCACTTCATCCTTTCGATATAGACATCTATAGTTCCAGATTGATGTTCTTACAATGACAATATTTCGTAGAATATTGCATTTTCTTCCACGATGGCATTAGATATTTATCGAGTTTATCGAAGCGGAAATATGGCGAGTAAACATTTCTTGCAAAAATTTGATAAATTCTAAACTAAATTAAAAATTCAAATAATCATTAATATCTGTTACTTAAAATTACTCAAAATAAACAAATTTGTACAAACTTACTTTACACATAAAATCAGTTTCTGCTTTGCACAATTCGCTCATTTCTTCTTTCTTTTCTTTCTTTTTAATCTTATCGCTGCAAAAAAACGGGGCAACTGATTCGCACACGCCAAGATAGATGTCTTCAGTTTGTTCTGAATCGCCCCACAATCCGGCCTCGTAAGTCATGTAAACAAGTCCTCCAGCAATGGCCGATTTGACACCGAATCCGATCAAGGCAAAAAGTCCACCAATAAAACCTCTACCGGCTTTCTTCGGTGGACAATCACACATTTTTCTGGGACACATTTTTTTGAGTTCGGCACCAGTGCATATTCTGATTTTCTTCGCAGGCATTGCTGCGATCGCTGAAATGAGAAGAAAATTATAATAAAAAAATTATAAGATTGATCGATCAGTATATATTTTTGTGAAATTTCTTCCACTTCGCACAAATTATCATTATGATTATTTTGTTTCATAAATACATACGTGGAATCACATATCCGATGTGGGGTCTGTCGCAAGGATCATGTTTTTTTTCATATACCAATAGATTAGTTTTTTTCACACATCTTTGTTTAGCCAATTTTGAAGCTTGAGTAACGCACACGCGAGATTTATCCATTTTTTCGAATCATATACACAAATTTAATGTAATTTTGACAAGAGGCTAATTTTGAGCGGACATTTGTTTAATTAAATCACGACTAGATACGATTTATTCATGTTGACAACGTTCAAAATATCTCGTTCATTTTGCAATCGGCGCGGCGTCTACGGTTACCAGATATTTTAGTGTTTTAGAATAATTATTAATACTTCTTCAAAAGATACACAAAAATAGATCTGGC
The DNA here is from genome assembly GCA_018397195.1 of Lethrus apterus. Taxonomy (NCBI): domain Eukaryota; kingdom Metazoa; phylum Arthropoda; class Insecta; order Coleoptera; family Geotrupidae; genus Lethrus; species Lethrus apterus. Next base: position 10,010 of record JAFFZR010000712.1, read on the forward strand.
GTTAAATTATTATGCCGAATTACAACGAAACATTGTGTCACGGAGGTGATGCAGCAAATCTCTGGGGCTTTATTTCAGCACATTAAATTATTACACATGAATATTTGACACAATATGACAGACTGTACATTGATGGGATCTAATTGATACCCATACGCACTCACAAATAAATGTGTTTGCTGCATTATTATAACATTTAAATTCATTAACTCCGCAGGCACATGACTATATTATGCGAATATCTATTATTAATATACGAAACTTGTCAATATGTCCCTGTGTAAATGATTATGGCAAATCGTTCGAAACGAATTAATTACGTAATTATTCTTGTTTTCGTCGGTAAATTTGCATTGTTAAAATTGAATTGAATTTTAGAGATAGTTCCAGCATTAGGTTCGGTTCACTAAAAAATAGTCACTCCCGTGTAATAAAAAAAAAAAAAATTATAAAGAAACGGTAAGTTCTTGCAGTTGCAATTCCTTTATATTGGCGTTGTTGGCTTGTATGTACAATCATTGTCATAGTAAATGTCGTACCAATAAAACGCACGTCGAGTTTAAAAAGAACAGAAGGGTCGACCGTATTTAAAAAGGATCTGTTTAAAATTCATTTATTCTAAAATTTGTGTTACTCCAATGTTCCCCGACATAATATTATCTTTAAGCTATTTATAAATGTAAA
>JAFFZR010000714.1:0-10591 GCA_018397195.1 Lethrus apterus
AAGAGAAAATAACATGCCAAATAATGCTTTCTTTCAGTACAAATCCACATACCAAATTTGGTCCCAATCGCGAAAAGCGTTATAAAGTTTTCTCGAAAAAACGATTTCTTTTCAGGAAATTTGTATCCCTCTAGCGGCTAAACGAATCAACTTTGAATAGAGGTAAGTTGGGTTAAATCGTTCTATTTTGGCCTGAGGAATATGTGTTATTATTTTGTACAGACCTTTCGGGGACACCCGTATGTGTCACGGGAGCTTGTTAGTTAGACTAATTAATTAATTGTTTTATTATCGTTCCCATTTTTCTTGTTATTTACTTATTTTCTTTTCTGCAGTAAGTTCAAATTTGAATAAAGCTAAGTTTCCACATGCAATGATTAAATAATCATTGCATGTGGACAGTTAAAATCCATTAATAGCGCCAGTAACGTAAATCTCTGGTCTACTTTTTGGCGCCAGTGGTAGTATTTGTAAACAAAACTCGTTCGTCCGCCAAAAATGCTAAAGCCATGTTGGAAACCGTGTGAAAAATGGACATAAAATTTTTGGGGGCATGTGAAGAGTATCCGTGTTTGTGGAATCATAAAATTCCAACATATAAAGACCGAAACCAAAGAAATGAAGCCTTAACAAAGTTTGTTGAGGTTATGTTGGAAACAGTGACCCATTTTGATGAAAACTCCGCAAAAGCAAAAATACTAACATGTTAAACATATGTTTGTTAATAACTTGTGGAGCTCCAGGGAGCACATTTGCATTATGCCAGCACGAAGTATACCATTTAACGCAATTTTTACTACTGTGCCAGTACAAAATTGTCACAATTAAGTGGAAACAAATTCTGGCGTCAGTAATCCATGCATGTGGAAAGATAGCTTTAGTAATATTTTTAGTTTATAACTGTATTTATTTACCTACATTTACCTGTATAACTTGTATAACCTCTATAATTCATTTTCATTTTTCAGGTGACCTGAAAACTAAATTTTTGGAAAGATATTCTAATTTACATGATTTTACAAATTCAGAAGGGAAATATTTCTGTCCTTCTTGTCCGTATAAGATATACAAAAATAAAAGAAATTTGAAAAGACATGTTATAGCACAATTAGAATTGTCGACTGATTGTCATATATGTCAACTTAAATGTGAAACTACGGCTGCTACAATTCGTCATTTACGTGAAAATCATCGAATGTAGAAATTGTGTTAGTTATAAATCAATAAAATGTTTTTTTTTTACAAAAATTATTAAATACATTGTAAACACGTACCTTTCATGGGTTTCAAACTGAAATCCATGAACACAAAAACATTTTATAACATGGCTGTTAACATTAACATCAACAAATGTATCAGTTAAGAATTAATATAAAAATATAAAGTATTTTTCGTAGCAAATGTGTATTAATTGTTGGTTTAAGCAGTTTCTAACCTTCTTAAGAAGGGAGGTGCATAATTCATATTTGAATTGTGAAACAATTTAGATAAAAAAATTATTATTATTTTTATTATCTCTTTTGGAACTGCTGTACGTTGAGTAACCCTTCGTCTTCAACATGACTTTTAAAATTATAAATTTAATTGTAGTTTTCTAATATGTTTTTGCTAAAACTTAGTGAAATTCTCAATATAGTGGTTTGAAAGCAAGTTTTTTTTTTCAAAAATTTATATATTTTCCTTCTTGTTATTTTAACGAATCCTTTCTTGTCTCTTTTAGGTCGCTTCGCCGATTATAAGCATTCTTCCGTCTTGCATATACATTATTTTTTTTCCATGCTTCTTGTAACAGGATTAACAATGAAGTATATTGTTGTATTTTATATCTCCAGATACATCTTTCTTCATTGGTTTAGACTTATACTCTGGAGTATGAGCAACGTCAGCAAAAATCAACGAAATACCTTTTCTCTTGTAAACACGTCAAGTTCATTAATTTACAAAATTGCAAGTGAACTTTTATTTGCTGTAATTTTCAAATGTCTCACAAATTATGATTTGATATATGTTGCAGCCTTGAAAAACGTGCAACCTAGTAACAATAACAATAAAACATAATTATAACTATTTAATTACAACTATTTAATTATGTAATTGTAATAAAATGATCCCTTTTCATATTATAGTTAATTGTGTGATATTTCAGAGATATATCGAGATGTTAATATGAAAGAAAGCTGCCTTCAATGTTATAAGTGTTCAAGAAGTTATAAATATAAAAAAACGTTGAGGAGACACATAATGTACGAATGTGATCAGCGAAAATTATTTTTTTGTCCGATTTGTAACAAGGCATTTTCACAAAGAACTAGTGTTCCAAGACATATAACTCAAGTACATAAATAGTTACTGATGTTACTCTTACAGGAAGAACATTACACACAAGAAATAATTGGAGAGTTAAACATCTAAAAAAGTTGTATTTTTGTTAAATAAAAATATATCATGTGTAACTTAGTTTATATATTGGCGTTTATTATTAACATTTAATTGTTTGGGAATCGTTTCAAATGTTGTATTTATTTTTGTTTTTCTGACAAATACATTTTTTTCTTTCAGTGTTTGTGGATCGTTTTAAGTTTGAAGATACGCGTCCATTTAAATGCGACAAATGTAACAAGGCGTATAAGCACAGACCAAATTTGATCCGCCATAGGAAATACGAGTGTGATGGAATTGCTCATTTCGTATGCCGATTTTGCGCAAAAGCTTACACGCAAAATTCCACCCTTCGGCAGCACATAATAGCCATTCATTCGAAAATGATATGAACAAGATTTTTTTATGTTGGGGTTTAGCCATAATATTTTTAATATTGTGAATTGTAGATTTTGTATTTGTTATACCAAAGGAACTTTCATTTTCTTGTTTGTTGTTTTATTTTTAATTTAGTTGTTGGAAATAAACTGGTGTTACTGTAAATATTTTTTTATACATAAATATAAAATATTAGTTAATTGTTATTTTTTATTTGTTTATATTTCCGAGATATTTCGGAAAATAAATCGATTAAATTCACACTAACCATATAGTAATAAAACTATGATATGCAGCTCGACGTATATAGAAACGTGTTAATTCTGATGAAGAAGGCAAGGTATCCCAATAATTTCCCATAATGCCTATGTCTCCTCGTATTACATTTAACAATTTGCGTATTTCTTACATTTCACTTTTCTTTATCAAGTTAAAAGAATGTAGAAAATGGAAGAAGTTCCGTTCCATTTTCTACATTCTGTTAACCTGTTTCCTTGGATATTGAACTCAAATCAGTTTCCTCCTTCACAACTATATCTCTGGACTCCATTATCCCTTTTTACAGTTTGCTAACCTTCACATTCACTTGACTCACCATCTTGCATTATTTCATCTTTTGAGAATACGATGTAATTAATTCCACTAATTTATTTTAGGTACCACGATGAATACTTATAAAGTTCATACAATGGATGGATTTCAGTGTAACAAATGCGGAAAAAACTACAAACAAAAATATAATATGGTTAGGCATTCTAAGTACGAATGTGACAAAGTACCATATTTTAAGTGTACGATATGTGGGAAAGGATACTCAAGAAAAGCTAAATTACAATATCACGTCAGTCTTAATCACGCCTCATTTATGCGAGACTATATTTAAATATTTAAACATTATGTTTGTGACGTATTTATTTGTTTATTTAGGGGGTTATAATTAAAAAAATTAAGCAAATACATATATTTTTATTCTTGAATCATTATAATCCCTATTTGAGCGAAGGTATTTGGTTTTATATATATTTTATTCTGATAATAAAAATATTTTCTTCTTTTTTAAATTTGTAATAAGAGTTAATTTTTTTAGGTTCAGACGATGCTAAACATCCGTGCCCAAAATGTCATAGAACATATAAAGTACTGGGTTCTTTGAGGAGGCATTTGAAATACGATTGTGGACGACTGGAAAGACCTACAATTACTGGTTACATATATGCACAAAATCAGTATGTATGTCAAACCTGCGAACGTTCTTATAAAGTCTTCAGTTCGATGAAACGACATTTGAAATACGAATGCAAGAAAGTTCCGAACATATCTTGTCCAGTCACGACATGTGGTTACAAAGCGAAAATGAATTCGAGAATGCTTCAACACGTTAGGATGGTACATAAATTACCATTCGTGATAAGAAAATCTGATAATAAATTTTGTTTGGGAAAATAAAGTTAAATTGTTTTTTTTTTTTTTTTAATTGTAAAGTAATTATGAATATTAAGTAACTTGTTTTTATTATTTTAATTATTTATTAGCATCACTAAAGATGGCATTATAAGGTAATAATGAAATAAATTACTTGTAATTAGTAACTAATCGCGATTGTTATTAGCTTGCTATGTATCTTATGTTTCAATAAATTTTATCTACATAATTTCCTGTATGTTTTACCTTCTATTTGAAAATATTTATATGAACATTTTTAAAGTTTCCAGGATGTGAAATGTTAAGGTGTTTGCAAATCCTTTAACGTACAATTAAACAAACAAAAAAAAAACGTAATGGCGAGACGAGTAAAAATACATATTTCAAATCGCCGCATTTACATTGAAGATCGACTGATTTCGCTTGGTGTCTGGTAAAAGTTTCTATATAACATTCCGTGAATTCCGAATGCCTGCATCAACATTCTGTGCCAAATCTATTATTTTTATTCCATTTACAAATCAACTACAATTTCTGCTGCATATAAAAATATTAATGAAAAATCACATCAGTCAGGGAAAAAAAATTCATTGTTAATGGCATGGATTAATAGGGTTCCATTTTTCTTGCAAGAATATTTTGTTACTGTAATTACTCTTATTGAAAAAAAAAAGTTTTGTAATATTTTTAGATCATCAATAGTTATAATCTTTATTAGCATACATTTTCATTATATATTATTTTATTTTCTGCTTTACACTTTATACACACTCTTCCTTTCTTTATTATTGTCTTGTACATTGTTTTAATTCCGTCCCACCATCATACTTTGAATGTGGGCACTATTGTTATTCCTACCCTATTTTTTTATACATACTTTGAATATAAATGGAAAAATTGATGATACCTGTACTTTTATACCGACTCTTTCATCCAGTTTTTTCCTTTTTTCCAGTTTCGTATGTAAACCTCAAATTCTAGATCGCGGGTTAAAATTATACAGGCTGTCCGCGGTAAAACGAAACACCCTCAATATCTAAGAATCTTAAAAATTTTCTTAAAATCGCTGAAACACTTAAACTTTAAATCGATGGGGGACAACTTTTGGCGAAGAAATGATCGCCATATATTCAACCCCCTAGCCGCAGGGGTACCAACCCTAAAATTCTTAAATTACACTAGGGGACGAGTGATATCTCATTTAAAAGCTTACATAATTTGCATTTCAACGGTGTATCAATTTTTGAAATCCATATATTCGTTTTCGAGAAATCAGCTTTTCAAGATAACTATGGTACAAAACAGAAACGGCAATTTAGTTAGAAAAACAGTCAGGATTTAGTTGAAAAGTTGTTGGAAATGGCCTTCCCCAACTTCCATACAATTATACAAACGTTGCTCAAACCCCCGACGTCTTTAGAAAAAATACGAGATAGAATGTACAATTCTGTCTTCTGCCTGCCGTCCAGTGACTCCTGAAATTTTTCAAAATGTACGTCGTGGGTTTGAGCAACGTTTGTATAATTGTATGGAAGTTGGAGTAGGCCATTTCCAACAACTTCTCTAATAAATCTTGACTGATTTTCTAACTAAATTGCCGTTTCTGTTTTATACCATAGTTATCTTGAAAAGCAAATTTCTCGAAAACGAATCTATGGATTACAAAAATTGATACACCGTTGAAATGCAAATTATGTAAGCTTGAATGAGGTATCAGTAGTGTATTTAAGAATTTTAGGGTTGGCACCCCTGCGGCTAAGGGGTTGAAGATATGGCGATCATTTCTTCGCCAAAAATTGTCCCCCATCGATCTAAAGTTTACGTGTTTCGGCGATTTTAGGAAAAAAATTAGATATTGAGGGTGTTTCACTTTACCGCGGACACCTGTATATATAAAATTATACCAAAAATACTTCAAATCTCATTTCAACTAGTAGACGTTCAAATGCATGTATTATATAGAAATGTAAAACTGTTTTTTTCCAGAAACTACACCAACTTATATGAATCAGCAAAATTACACTATTACCGGAAATGAAAAATTTGCATGTCCAGTTTGCTCAACTCGATCCTACAAATTTAAAAAAAATCTAAGGAGGCACATGCAAAATGAATGCGGTGTCGAAGGCAAATTTTTGTGTACGATCTGTAATAAAAAGTTTAAACATAAACATCACTTGAGAGATCATGTGCGAAGTTTGCATTGTACAACTCATAAAACCGAAATTAGATTTTAATGATATTTGGTAGTGTTTATTAAGTAATAAATAATTAATTTAAAAATTATTGTATTGTATATTAACATTACTGATAAATAATATAAATATATTTATTTACAGCATGACATTGTATTTCAGTCCTACCTCCTAATTGCTTATAATTTTGTGATTTTTATGATGATTATTAGTTGCTTGTTAATACCGTATGTCCCTAGCTGTTTCGTTATTGGTTATGACCACCAATCTGGAAGCATTCCCATTAATTCTGCCTATGAAAATCATTTCTACTTTAAAGGTAAAGATTTTTTAAGAAACTTACTGTTATGGTATCTGCATTCTTCGTTAGTCGATGTATAAAGTTTAGCGGTTTAGAAAAGGTGATAAGGATTGTAGATATATTTTTACTGCCATTTAAAAATATACTAAATTTTCTACTCTAGGTGATACGTGGACAGTTTAGCGGTTTGGAAAAGGTGGCAAGGATTGTGAATTATAAGTTAGTATTATTGTATTGATTGGGGCTCAAAAATGTATAAAGAAGATGCCATTGCCAGTTAAATGAAACGAAAATATTTAATGTTTTCCCCATATTAAATCGGTGATTCACACTGACCTAAAAATACCGAAAAAATCAGTAATATTGTATTCAATGTCTAGTCTTCTAAGATCATTTTCATATTCGAAATTAAAATATACAATTTTGCGCTGTATTTTGACTACTTCATTATTTTGTTTCAGATGATTATCCATATGTTTGTCCAAAATGTGGAAGAAAGTACGTACATGATCAATCATTGTATGTACATTTAAAATTCGACTGTGGAATAGAACCTGGGTTTAAATGTACATTTCATAGTTGCACATACAAAACCAAAAGAAAGAGTAATTTGAAAAGGCATATGTTTTGTGTACACGGAAAGAAATAAATTAAGTGATATTTTGTAGATGCTAGTCATTTTTTTTTGTAAATATTCTAAAATTAATTGTATAAAGATTTCTTTATTTATATTTATATTTATTTTCTAATATAAACAAGCAGACAATAAATATTTTTTTATAAAACTAGCACATTAAATGTTTAAAATACAAAACAACTATCAATCGATTTTTTAATATAATTATTTAATGGAGTCATAACGCTCTTTTATTCAAATATGTCATTCTTTCACTTTTTACAACAAATATCTCTATGACTCACCTTAATATAACAATAGTAATTCTTTATTGCCATATAGAATATATAGGGGGCAATTTATTTGTAATTACTGAAAAATAGTATTAAAAAGGTTACAGTCGGCTCTTTGCCTTTACTTGTTTTCACGATTTGTGTTTATATTTTCTTGACGGTTCATTATGTTATTTAAATATATGAATATATCTTACTTTCTACATTTATTGTGGCAAATAATGCTGGAGTAACTGGATCGTTCATACAGTAAAATCTTCTGAAGTACTGATGTCCTTTTGTAAATTGTAAGTAATTTCTAAAAACATGTGAACTGAATTTTAAAAATAAATTTAATAAAATATTTGAAATTTTGCTAAATTGTTTGTAAAGATTTTTGTATTCATTGTTTGACGAATTTTTATTGTGAATTCTGATAGAAATAAAAGTGTAGGGTGGATGATTCATTTTGAATAAGAAACGCACGTGGAAACATTTACTATGAAATGAGGATAAAATGAAAGACTAGAAAGTTTCAGATGAAGGATAAGAAAATGAAGACTTCAAGAGAGAAATAGTAAGTGATTTATTAAAGTTAAAAAATCAAAAATAGCATGGATATATTACTTGCACTAAAATAAAATATTTTCGATTTCTGTTCCGATTTTAAATATATACGAATAAAATATGTTCTTTGCGAATATGATATTGAATATTTTAATTTTTATATCGATTTTGTTTCAGGAAAAGTGAAATTTACATGCTCACGTTGCAACCGACCTTATTCGAGTCAAAGTTGTCTCAACAGACATATAAGATATGAATGTGGAAAATTACCGAAATATCCATGTCCGATCTGTAACATCTTATTTAAGAGAAGAGATCATGTTGCTAAGCATATGAAACGAAAACATTGGGCTTAATCTAAAATTTAAATTTGTATTTATTTAATAAATTTTATTTGTGTTATATGCATTTTTTCTTCTATCGAAATATTAAAAATCATAAGCTAATATTTTATTTGTTTTATTCATTAATACAACGATTATTTGCTAATATTTTTTATTAGTATCAAATTCGTGGTTGATTATAATACTTATATTTCTTAATTTCAGATAATAAACGGCAATCGTTGTTTAAGAAAGATGTACTTACAGACAGATATTATTGTTCCAAGTGCAATAAAAATTACAAACATAAGCGACATTTGAATAGTCATCTTACGTATGAATGCGGAAAGGATCCACAATTTGTGTGCGACGTTTGTATGAAGAGGTTTTACCAAAAGTACACTTTGAATGCACACCTTAGACAGACTCATAATATTAATTTGCCATTATGGCTGCAATAATAGTAAATATGTAAATTATGTTTTTATTATTATAAATATTTTTAGTAAAATAGGCAATAAAATTGACAAATGTGTTGTTCATAATCTTCGTCCAATAGATAATTACACAATATTGTTATGTGTGGTTTTTATTTTATTGTATTTATTCTAAGTGTAAGTTTATGTAAATTTGATTATCTAATAAACACATTCGTTAAAAAACCTTTTTTGAACTTATACTAATAAAATGACTATTATTATATACAGAAATTTCTTGGCAGGCTTGTCGGATTCTCTGACACAGTTCATGTATGTTTTGAGGTCTAGATGGCACTCTTAATATTGTTATAAAAAAAATTTTGAAAAATTAAAAAATGAAAATTTATCTGTGAAATTGGTTTTGGGGTTTCTGAGTGATTTGTAACAACTTTTCTTAAGAGTGTTCACTACTTCGTATCGACAAACTAATATCGCTAGGTGTCGCTTAGAGTGACGGCCAAAAATATTTTAATATAACTCCGCCCACTTAACCTTGTTTAGATGTACCCTAAACGAGGCTAACGAAGATTTTGGAAGATTATTTATTTTATTTCACTATTTATTCCAGTGAATTGTTATTTTTTTTTGTTTCAAAGTTTTTATTGTCTTTGTTTTTATTGTTATTTATTGCGAATTGCTATTTTATCAAAGATAATTTTTAGTTTTTATTTGTTACGATCATCGGAATTATGTAAAATAAAAGATCTGGTGTGTTATACAGGGAGCATCGGGAGGATCGCACCAAAGTCGAGGAGTGTATTCCACACATAAAAATAATTCAAAAAAATTCATATGTTATCCGATATTTCTTTGTTTTCAAGTTACAGCGTTAAAACAAAATTCTGCACACACACTGTTCTAATCATCGCGTTTTTGCAATATATGTTCAAAAATACTGCCACTGACTTTTAAACATTTTCTGCTTCGTTTAAGGCCCGCTGCTATTCCGGTGGATTCATGCCTTTGTTTAATATCGGCTGCAGCATTTCCAATACGTTGAATTAGTGAATCCCGAGTGTACACTTTTACTTTATAAACTTCATTTTTCATACAGCCCCATAAAGAATAGTCCAATGGTGTCAGGTCGGGGGACCTTGGAGGCCAACTAACAGGACCACCGTGACCAATCCAACGTCCTGGAAACATTTCATCCAAATGTTGCCTGACCTAACGAGCGAAAGGTGCAGGAGCTCCATCGTGCTGATAACACGTTTGCATTCTGATGTTTAGAGGAACATCTTCTAGTAGTTCTTGTAATTCATTTTGTAAAAAAATAATGAGGCGATGCTCCATAATAAAACGACCAATTAAATAACTATCAGCCATACCACACCACACGTTTACCGAAACGTCAAATCACTGTAAGACGCATTAATTTGAAAACAAGCGACAATAGCAACATTCATTACAAGGTCGCAATGATTAGAACAGCGTGTATGGGAACTTTGTTATGATGCTCTAACTTGCAAACAAACAAATATCGGATAACAACATTTGAATTTTTTTGAATTAGTTTTACACGTAGAATACAGCCCTTCAGTTCGGTGCGATCCTCCCGACTCATCCTGTATAAGGAATTTATTTACAAAAATTAACAATGTTACTAATAAATATTTCCGTAGCACCACATGCACAGGTATTTTACTTATTTTGTAATTT
>JAFFZR010000715.1:0-10523 GCA_018397195.1 Lethrus apterus
GAAATGGTAAATGGCAATATTCTTACGTTGCCTGTTATGAAGAATTTCAGGAGCACTTTCCTATTGAACATTTTTGACAAACGTCAATTTGACATTAAGAAATAAATAGTGCTTTAAGTAAAGACATGCCGATTTTTGTTCATGGCTTACTTTGACTAATCTTTTTTTCGATCTCACTGTAGAATACGTGGACCCCTCCATACCCGTATCCCTTCTTAATTTTTTTTTTTTTAATATCATTGACTAATATCAACACTTCAAATGTACCAATCAAAACGTACCTTAAGCCAATAATAATCAATCGGACGTATCAATAATCACTAAGTATCATTATGACATAAGATACACTTCCAATTGACAAAAGATAGCTTAAGTGTACAAAGATTAAGATACGATTCCTATATAAAAGACCAAATACTAACAAAACACCGGTCAACATGTTAGTTTGTTACGAACACGTGAACTGTGAACACGGTAAATTGTTTTGTCAATGTGAGTGCTGGGCACACAACGCACAGTGTCAACAAATGTTCGACGCCGAAACTCCTCTTAGTAGTACGGGTACAAATGGAGAACAACAGTTGGATTTGGAAAGACCAGAGAGACAACAGGGAATTATTCCCATTTTTCGAGAACAAGAACAACACAAAAATCTATATTGCTCCGAGAAGATACACGATTCAGTTGAATTTGAAGCCACAGAAAGAAAAAATAACAGAACAGGACATTTCATCATTGAAGCAAATAATCACACCGACACACAACTATCTGTATGCCCCAGAACCTTTAAAGTATGTGTTATCTATGCTCTAGACAGTCTAGACTCTAGAGGACTCCTTGAGTACAAGCTCTTACTTTTCACAAAATAAAAAAAGCACACATACATACATACACTAGCCTGACTAGCCCATTGCACTAGCCTAACAGTAATCAGCTATAATATATACTGTGACCGACCAGTCGAAAAGATTCATATGAATCAATGACCATTAAACCATTTCAAACAAACATACTCTGTGTTTTTAGACAAAATCAATACTTATTATTTTTGATTATGGAATTTTTACTAGTACTCAATAAAAGCACAAAAAATCATTCCTGTTCTCGTCGTCATTTATTTTTATACAATGTGTCTATTTGAGGTGACAATAACTGCTTTCTTATGTACATTTAACTCAGTTTTCTTTAACATCAAGTCTTCATAGCTTTGTCTAAACGAATATAGATATGAGGTCTGTTCCAACAAACAGTTCCAAACGGTTAAGGATTTCATCCATTACTAAAATTCGTTTTATGGTCGAAAAAAACTGGAATCGTGAATTGTTTTTTGGAGCAAGACCCAAGACAAATCCATAATTTCACTTCTGTTGGCATTGTTTATTAATGGATCAATTGTAAGAACTTTTCTTTTCCATTTTATTGATATTTGAATAAAATATCAAAATAAAAAAACTATATTTCATACATTAAATAATGTTTATTATAGTTAATACATCATCAGAGAAATTGTACATACACCATTTACAGAAACAGAATGGTACTTTGCTAGTAAAAACATGATATAAACATAACAATGCATGGCCGGGATGGTTTGGCACAACACGGAGCAAGCAGCGTGAGACTAGAAGGGCGTGGCTAGTGCTAACACAAACCTAACATCCACTAGGGCGGGGCCCGCTAAGCTCACATTGATAGATATATACTAAAACATCTTCATATTTATATGTATTATGTATACAGTGTGATATCATATCTTATTTATAGTGTCATAACAATCTATTAATGTGCATTTCCTGGAAATGCACTTCTGTCCATTATGATCCACTTTCTTGCACTCGCACACGCAGAAGTAGCGGCATCTTTGGTATTGCACTTGCGTCGTTTCGCGTCGTCACACTAAGACTAAAGGCCGTTAATCGGCAATAAAGCGGGCTGGATTGAAATCGCGGTTAATAAACGAAAAACCTTTGAATTCATCCTGGTTGATAGTACGAACCACTTCTGGCTTCACTGGGGTAAGTACTGGATCCTCCTTAGTAAATTCTGCATCAAAATTCAGAGCATCCTTTTTACTTTTCTGAAAAGAAAAAACAAATTTAAATATCATATGGTTTCACAGATCTACCATTTTCTTTAAGGAATAATGCTAACAAACTCATATACATAATTAACTTTGAAAGCACTTCCAATATGTGAAAAGTTATGTTTATTAAAAAATATAAAAGCATTTTGTAATATATGCCATTTTAATTCACGCACTTATGTACTTACAATTTTTGGTTTGAATGGTGGTTTCACTCTTCGTTGTTCCAATGCTGTCCAATCCATTTCTCTGAAGAACGCATGTAGTCTTATTGCAGCCTCACCACCATGTGCAGCAACACAACCCAACCGTTTGCTCGGATTTTTGGTCATAAATGCCTTCAGAATACTGACAGCTTCCTTGCTCAACCAAACAGGATATAAAACATCATCATGTAATATAGATTCGAACAAATCATCCTCGTTGTCAGCTTCAAACGGTGGTTGTCCTGCCATCATTTCATACATGAGCACACCCAACGCCCACCAATCTACAGATGCACCATATTCCAATTCTTGTAAAATTTCTGGTGCTATATAATCAGGTGTACCGCAAAAAGTGGTTGTAGTCAAACCATCCAAAATACCCTCTTTGCACATTCCAAAGTCGGCCAATTTACAATGACCTTCTGCATCCAGTAAAATGTTGTCTAATTTGAGATCACGATAAATAACTCCATATCTGTGCAAGAACTGCAATGCTAAAGTTACTTCTGCTGCATAGAACCGAGCCCTAGGCTCATCGAATTTACGAGCACGTTGAATTTGAAACATCAAATCTCCACCATTTACATACTCCATGACAAAGAACAGACGTTCTTTTGTTTGAAAACAAAAATGGAGTGCTGTAAGAAATGGGTGTTTTGCAGCTAAAGCTAAAATACGTTTCTCTGTCATAGTACAGTCGACGTCATCATCCTGAATAATGTCATCTTTCTTTAATACTTTTATAGCATATACTTCTTCAGTATCTTTCTTTTCAGCCAACATAACTTTACCAAAAGAGCCTTTTCCCAATACTTTGATCAAGTGGAAATCATCTAAGGTCATTTTTCCCGCAGCTGATGTATTTTCACTTGAATTACCATTATTATTTTGCATTTTTTCATCCACCATCTTTGCAAGTTGTTCATCATCACTTTGGCTTGCATCTTCCGGTCCGCCTTGTTGAATATCTCCACCTGTTCCTCCATCAGCAGACACGTACTTGCTGCGTCGCGCAGTTTGCTTATCGGGTGAAACGCCAATGGCGGTGAGAATTTCCGCCATTTGCTTGGTGTTAATACCACAATTGTTCGCCACATTTTTCTGGCAACGTTTGTGGACATTGAGTGAACAAACTTCACACTGTAAACCTTGCTTTATAAGACCATACAATAAAGACCCACAATGGTCGCAGAATGTAAAACGTTTGTAGTTATGCACTACAAAACGATGTGGTATGTTAACGTTGAACCTTGTGCTCTGTGAACTCGACTATAAAAAAATTTTGTTGTTATTTTAACTAATAAAATTTGACTCCTTAAACAAATCATCATTATAAGAAAATAATTATAACAAAATCTCAAAATTAACTTAACATTACACAAATATTAAATTAATTAATTTTTTCAATTTTGTCAATTAAAATGAATATAATCTTCATCCTATGCAAAACTATTTTTAAGTTAATTTTCATTAATATAAATAAAAAAGTCATAATTAAAATTAAAATTCAAACTTTTATAATTTAGATTAAAGATACTTGATGATTATTTGTCTCTTGAACTTGTAGCCAATAATGAAATGCAAGCGGCAAATAAATATTATATTGTAACACCACCAAATTAATGATTATGTTTTTTAAATATTGCTGCAAGCTCAAGGAAAAAGTTAAGTATTTCTCGAATTATCATACAAAACTTAATAACGATAAGATTAAGCAGCATTAGTGTTAATATAAATACTTAGCATGTTATCAGAAAGGAAACGGAAATCAAAGTTCCTGCCACCAAAGAAGGCACAGGAAATCTGGCATACCTCATCCTTCATGCCGGGACATTTGGTGACCACCAGCAGGTGACATCTCTTGTGAACTACGCAGGTGCACACTGTCAAAAATATGAAAATGAGCACTACGTTATGATACATGCTTACACTCAGCAAACACACTACATAAAGGGCTATTTATATGCACACAATGTCACAACTTTTATTACACAATATTTACAAAGTGATTATCAAGGGGTAAACTGTAAATTAATAAATAAAATTATAAATAAAAGGCAGAGTAACTTACAAGTGGTAAAAAAAGCGTGATACAGCCATGCCGAGGTGTTGCAAATTAAAATAATAAACATTAGAGCGCAGGTCGTAGATAGAGCAGTCATGCAGAGCTGCGGCAACTAAACCGATAACAACCACCTAGAAAACAGCAGCGTCACCATGCGTAGTTACCTTGACATTGATAGCCCTGCTTGCCCAAACCCCTGTGAACAGAACCACCATCAGTGACTCAAACCATGTCATGTCAAGCACCAGAAAAAATATCACAACTTACCATATAAATTCCCTACAATGGGAACAAAAAGTAGGCTGTCTTAAAAATGTTGCCATGAATTTATGCCCATTTACTTGGTGTACACGTCTTCTCATAGCGCCACGACGCCTATTAAATCCTTGTCGTTCCTTAAATTCCCTCGGTTTAGCTCCTTGGTATTCTTCAAATATTGAGGCCAAGGTGAAATGTAACTTAAATGTAAATATTATTGTACATACCATTCGATGTTTTTAAATCCACCCGCACATGTAATCTTCCTTTAGGCTCAAGATTTACCTAAAAAACCACAACAGTATAGGTGCACCATTTTCAAAAGTGCACTCAAAATTCTCACCCAAAAATCAGCTTCATCTTTTTCCCTAGCCAATAGATCTTCAAAGGCGATGCTGCAGTTAGCCACAAAGTCGTCGGGGGGAATCGAAGCATCGTGAAAAACGGTGAGTGTGAGAGTTTTTGCATTTTCAACATTGTGCTCAAACGACTCGTTCCAAACAGGATCAAAAGTTTTCTGTTTTGTGGTCGATTGAGCCACGTGCACTTCGTCTACATCAATCGTGACGTACGGGTCGATGGGCTGTTCGTCCGGTTTTCCAAACGTCATATTAAGGCGTTTATGAAGGTCCGTCGCCCTCAATCCTGAGGCCTCGCATATCTTCACGCGTATACTCCCGGTAAACATTTGAAACTGGTGTTGGTTTCAACACCAACACTACTATGTTATTAACCGCACCTTATATTCTATATCTTAATAACTACATAAGGAAACACTTTTTTTCAATAAATACACATCGCTTGACAGTCATGAAGGTCGGCTTTCGATAAAAATTCTGAGCTCCTCCTCCCAGAATTCAACGGATAACAATTACGTCACTTAATAAATAGATGGCGTTTATTTTAGCAAGTATAAATTAATATTACACAATGCCCTATCATAATTTATATATATTTAATTGAATAAAGGTATACAGATTATAAAACTTCCAAAAAAATGGAATGCAAAAACAATAAAGTTGGTATTGTAGATACCATTAATATTTTATTTAGTTTGTTGGTTATGTTTACAAAAAATGTTAGAAATTAATGTGAAAACATATATTTTTAAAACGCGCATAAAAAGTTTGCTTGTTAGACAATTGTCGTCATTGTCTAAGGCAAACGTAAAAAATGATATCGTTTTGCAAAATAATTCATACACACAAGATGACTACACTAATGTGACTTCAAAAATTATATCTTATATTGGAAGAAATGTATATAAACAACAGCATCATCCTCTATCTTTAGTACGACAAAGAATTGTAAATTTTTTTTATAAGTCATTTCTCAACAATAGAGGAAACCCATTGTTTTCAATATACGAAAATTTATCTCCAATTGTTGCTGTTGAACAAAACTTTGATAGTTTGTTGATTCCTAAAGATCACCCCTCCAGATCAAAAAGTGATTGTTATTATCTAAACAGGGAGTATTTACTGCGAGCACATACAACTGCACATCAATCAGAATTAATTCAAGGAGGGTTGAATGCCTTTCTGATAGTGGGAGATGTGTATCGTCGAGATGAAATTGACCGCACTCACTATCCTGTATTCCATCAAGTTGACGGTGTATATTTGAAAACGAAGGAACAGTTATTTCCCAAAGATGATTCGTTACAACTTTTTGAGTTAGGTAATAATACTGTGAGCACAGGATACGAACAAAAACAAGCTTGTCATACCTTGGAAGCAGTTAAATTAATGGAATACGAACTTAAATCAACTCTAGAACGGTTGGCTAAAGATCTATTTGGTCAAAGCACAAAGCATCGTTGGATTCAAACATATTTTCCTTTTACACAGCCGTCTTGGGAACTAGAAGTTTGGCATGGTGACCAATGGATGGAATTATTGGGTTGTGGTATAATGAGACAAAATATATTAAATAATGCCGGAGTGGATAATCGCATAGGTTGGGCATTTGGAATTGGATTGGAGAGGATCGCAATGTGTCTTTATCAAATACCTGATATTCGATTGTTTTGGTCTACAGATTCCGGTTTTCTGAATCAATTTAAAACTGAAGATGTTTATAAAAATATTACTTATAAGCCCATTAGTCAATACCCGCAATGTACCAATGACATTAGTTTTTGGCTGCCGGAGAATGGTTATGCAAGCAATGATTTTTATGATTTGGTAAGATCTGTTGGTGGTGATGTAATTGAGCAAGTGTCATTAGTTGACGAGTTTAAACATCCAAAAACTAACAAAATTAGTCATTGTTATAGAATTATCTACAGACATATGGAAAAGACTTTTACACAAGAAGAAGTTAACGTTATCCATAAGGAAATAGGGAAAGAAGCAACTTCTCAATTGAACGTTATAATTAGATAAATTCATATAGTTTATGATGTACATACTTTTTAAATAAATCATTTTATCCTTTCTAGTGTTTATTAATTTACTAAAGCATGTAACTTTATATCAGATCTAATTCATAGTTTTAGAAAGAGTAATCTTTTACTGCAAATGGGTGGATCATTTATTTAAACAACATTTCTAAAATATTACCTAAAGAACAATGAAAATCAATATTACCATAGAAACTGTTGCTATATCAAAATATTTTCGTTAAAAATGTCTCTTTCAAAAGATTTTGATAACAAAACCTTATTTGAAGTTTTAGAAAATGCAATACAAGATGATAAACGCTACTGGATTCGCAATGATGCAAAAATCAGAGCATCATACACAGCTAAAAATTATGACGAATTTCGGTAAGCTAAAGCGTCGGTTATCCTGTTTGTAGTTGTCTTTTTCTCTTGTAGTGAAACTGTAGATGCTGCACATTTAACTCCTCTCAGTAAACAAGATATAAAGGAAAAAATTAACAGTTGGAATAGCACAGTTAAAAGGTGCAATAAGGATGAATAAAACATCAATTTGTAATTTTATATTTTAGAATTTTAACATTAATAAATGCATAAAATCATTATAATTATAGACCTTTCACCAAATTGCAAATTCCCTGTTAAAATATACTAATTAATAGTATATAAAATGTTTACTAAGAAAATAAGATATTTTATATATTTATATCAACAGATAACAAAAGCAGTTAAAAAAAACAACCATAAGAGTTTATTTTCTTGGCTGTTGAATGTTAATCATTGGTTTAACAGTATGTATCGCAGGTGGTTTTTCCTTATGGAAACTTTGCACAGCTTCTACAGGAAAATCAGCATTGCCTTTTGGCACGGCTCCTGAAATCGTCATTACTTTTGGAGGACTACCTGAAACTTTCAAACCCGTGATATCTTCAGAAAACCCCGACTGTTCTTTGTGCGTCTTGTGTTGCGTTATCCTCATGCCACCTGCTTTCACTAAAATTACTTGTTTACAAAATACGAACGAAAATGTATTCTACACATTTATACCAGCTGGTGGATGACCTGCTTTTAATTCACATTCGCTTTTACTTGGACTGGACATTATTGCAAAAATAAACCAAAACAATTACTAAAAATACGTTGCATACGTAGCACCGCTTGCAGTTTCTGTAGATTGGGAGTGATTCGGAGATTAAGCGGAAATTGTAGATAAATAAACACACGTACACAATTGACCTTCCCCAACTTACAACGTTTACATGTCAGGAATTAAAATATAAGTATGATATGTTGTTTGCCTAAGAAATCGCATTTTATTACGAAATTGTTAATCAAAATGATGTGATTTATACAATAAGAATAATAATAATAATGTTTTGAAGACAAAACATTAAAAATCTATTAAACCCTCGTGTAATTGTAATAAGTCTGTTTACTAAAGTTCCAAAAGATGGCACAGCGCCAAGTAAATTTATAAATATAACATTACACATTGTAGGATTTGTATTAATTTAATTATTTGTTAAATTGTGCAAGTTTAATTTTTTATTAAATGATGTTACATGTATGAGAATAGTGTGCTATATACTTGCAAATCCATCAGAAATGTTCTGTCAAAGTGAGTTGACTGTTATGGGCACCAGGAAATTTCTTGTAAATATATTTTAAATAAACATCAATTTACAATAACATGACATAAAATTGATTACCTAAAATTATATCAAAGAATTATGAAGATACTAACGGGTTCATTTAGATATACACAGTGGGATCCTTGGCTCATTATGTCCCAGATTGTATCTGTGCAATGTACTTTATATGTCAGCTTAGGAATATTACTAACTATACTGGGCTCATTAGTTGGTGATACGAGAACGTTAGACCACATCTTCGAATACCACGTATGTGTGCGAGTTTAGCTGTGAAAGTTTTATTTTATTTGATATAATTTTAGGAAATTCAGGTACGTGATTTTGGGGGCAAAATGGTGATATCAGCTTTTGTGATCAACGCATTGTTCGGGTAAGTTTTTTCCATTTTTGTCTAAATATACTTCATATTATAATACAGATTTCATATATAAAGTATAATTTTAGGGCTGCTGTTTTATGGTTCATAGTCGAACGAACAAAACTGTGTTTGGATTTTAGTTGTACGTGGCATTTGCTACATTTGTTTATATGTTGGTTTTATAATGGGAGTTTTCCAACGACGTTTTCTTGGTGGGCCCTTAATATAGCTTGTGTTACACTGATGTGTATTTGTGGAGAATTCTTATGTTTGCGTTCGGAATTGCAAGCAATACCATTAAGTTTAGGACCTAAAACAGATTTGTAAACATTTTGTAACATGTAATGTTCCTATGTATTGTTATAGAGAACTATAAAGGTATTTATTTTGCTTAAAAGGTTTGATTGCAGTATTTTTGTTTGTTAAGGCTTAAAGAAGGTGCGAGGAAGTTATTTTGTTCTGGACCGGTGGAAAGGACCAATAATAAGAGGAATCTCAAAGAAGACATTGGTCACCTGCAAGAGTAAGAAAGTAATTCATTTATAGTAAAAGCGACAAGCTTTCTCTCTATGTTTCTCTCCTTTTTTTATTAATTTTCAATACAATTTAAAAAATCAATCAAAAACAAAAAAAATAAAGAGAAATAATTGAAAGTATTAACAAATAAATATAAAAGATAATTATGGAGCTTGAGACAATCAAATTGGATAAAGTGGCAAAATATCAAATCTCATGAGGGAGATTCTGAGATAACACTCTCCTTCGTTTATTGGTATTAGGTGCTCTTCAGACCGCACATTTTTTCAGCAGAACTAGTTTCCCTGCATCAAATGTTTTGTTCAGTGTGAAGTAATTCCTGCAATATTTAATCCTTATGACTTGTGTTGATTTAATTGTAAAATACAAATAATTCCTGTTAAAGATAAAGATTTGCTATGTCATGATTTCTCAATCAAAAATCAATTCTGATTTTTCATTTCCATTTTTATGTGTTCATGATTTTGATTAGCTTTGACTGACATAAAGGAACAAATTTTTAGGGTGAAGATTTACACTGACTGCTTATGTTCATAAAATAATTCAAAGGATATAGCTCACATTTACAATAAATTTCCTAGTCAACACGGTGATGTTTAAATCAAGATTGATTCATATTAAAATGTTTGAATTAAACATTAAATTAATAGAATCTGTTTTATTTTAGTTGCTATTTCATTGATGATTCTGAATTAATAAATTAGATAAATAAAAAACAAAACAGTGTTTAAAAAAGTATTTATTTTAAGTCATTGGTGTTGATTCATTTATAGTTTCAAATAAATAGGAAGATGTATAAATCCATTAAACAATTTTCAATTCGATAACAATCAGATTGCTAAAAGCTTGCAATTAAATCACAACCACTTGTGCTAAAACTCAAATATCACGGAAAAGCAGAGAGCACGATTTACAAATTACAAACATTTAAATTTTCGATGACTATTTCTTATATCCACTAACCTATGACATATATTACTA
>JAFFZR010000717.1:0-10408 GCA_018397195.1 Lethrus apterus
AGGTTAAAAAATTCATTATCGGATTCCACAAAAAAATCTATGTTGTCATTTTTTTTGTGATGACGTCATAATTACAAAACAAATGAAAGTCGCAAGATGAATCGCACATATTAATGTGTATTTTTGAAATCAAAAATCGACCTGTTTCAGCATTTTTTAAAAAACCGGTTGAGTTCGTTTTTATTTTAAATATTCCTTACTTTTTGTCCTCACTGTATAAAACAATGGCTTGCAAATGTGATTTATAAAAGATATTAATAGGAAACGAATATTCAAATATAAAACGTTTTGTCTTACTGACTGGACAAAACTACGATACGTTTCGACATTCTGATTAATGACCATCCACAGACTCATAAACAGACAACGATAAACAAAATATGATGCAGCAACTATTCAATTTATTTATTAAATATTTTTTTTTTTGTCCCATTCCTTAAACACGAAATTTTAATTAAAATCGTGCAATGTGACGTTTATGGTCAACTCACGAATTTTATCCCAAATCGAGCCAAAGTTAAGTCTGACAATGCTTTTCGAAAATACAAGACCGTTTTTTGCGGAAACGAACCGTTCGTCTAAAATCCCGCATAAACTCACGAAATACACGTGTGTGTCTCGTGTTTTTCATCTGTAACTTGCGACCGGAACATTTTACGATGTTGACACCTTCTCCATTGAATTCGCTGTAATTTTCTGAGAATTTCAATTAAATCGTGCAATGTGACGTTTATGGTCAACTCATGAATTTCATTCCAAATCGAGCCAAAGTTAAGTCTGACGATGCTTTTCCAAAATACAAGACCGTTTTTTGCGGAAACGAACCGTTCGTCAAAAATCCCGCATAAACTCACGAAATACACGCGTGTGTCTCGTGTTTCCCATTGTAACTTGCGACTGGAACATGTTGCGATGTTGAGACCTTTTCCATTGAATTCGTCTCAATTTTTTCCATAAGTGACGAGAATTTCATTAATTTTCGAGAAATTTCAAAAATCGTCATTTTTCTAGTGGTTTAGCTTGATTTTTTAACGATTTTCATCTCCTGACGGATTTCGACCAAAATCACATTTTTGGTCAAGTTGGCCGTCCTGATCACGAATATGATGTTAGTTTTGATCTACGAATAACCGTTCGGATGTTACAGCTCGAAATGTGGTTAAAGGTTGCACGTAGGTTGGCTTTGGAAGCTTGTAGTTCGGGATAGAAGCATGTCAGGGTGGCGGGACCTAGTGAATTGAATTTGTGATATTTTTTTCTACAAATGACTTTTATTTGAAATGGAAATTTCGTTTTTGTCAAAAAATTACCATTTCAACAAAATCGAGTTTGGAGCCATGACCACCAAACTAATGTCCATTTCAAACATTTTTTTTAGTCGAACTGAACAAATCGCGTTGTTAGAAGACCGCATCGGGTTTTTCTCAACTCAAGCTGATTAAATTCTCTGACATAATTATTGAATAAAAAAAGCGAGAAATCAATTCTTAGTAGATATCGTGAGCTTTGTCTTTTATATGTAAAAAGGTCGTTTTATTTCAAATTTAAATCCAAATTTTCTGATCTATCCTTCATTTTGTTAACAGAGTTTTGCGTTCGTTTATCCATTAAATTTTTTGTGGCTCACCTATCAGTCGTATCTGCATGCCTGTGAGCTTAGTTCAACTTACATTTTTCGTCGAATAATGTTCCCTTTAAAATCTATCGTCAATACCTTTGTCCTTTGCACTGACAAGCCGAATAATGAATAACAATATTTTTTTTGGTTTCTAAAATTTATAAAAATTTCTCTCTTCTGTCTGTGACCTTCAACCGTTGCAATAATAATCAAACTTTATTTAAAATGACACGTTTCATCGCTTTTGAAATTTCATCGAATTCGCACATTTCTCATCACATGTGAATTTTCGTACCTTTCGAACTTCACCTGCTTTTCAGCGTGAACTCCGCGATGCGAGATCTCAGGTAGAAATTTCTTTGAAGCGATTTCAAAAGACCTTTAAATATAAACGACACAATGCAAGTACATTGTAAGCTGTATCTGTGCAGTTCGATGATGCATTGGCAACGCACAAAAGTCCCCATAGAATCCTTTTCGGGGTCGCTCTTTATTTCTGCGAAGCGTGGGCGTTCCATAAATTTACGGCGACACCTACAATTTAAAATTTGTGTTTGATCGACGATTTCGTAAATGGATACGACCGGGATAAAATGCAAGGGGGTTTTTGCAATGTTGCTCTTTTTAACGGGCGAATTAAATGGAAACTGCGACACGGAATTGGAATAAATTTTGAATAAATTATAAAGAAAATTGTATACGTAACATGCGTGAGAACGCAAGTTTCGTGCGTTTTTTTTTTCTAATTGTTTATGCGATTTTAAGCTTTTGTTCAATTGATTATTATTAATAGCAAATAAATATCTTTTTTAGAACTTTTAAACCGAATTTAACAAAAAATTTCATAATTTATTTAATAAGTAGTTGCAGCCTACTTATAATCAAGAATAAAATGTGTCTGCACTGAGTTACAAGTCATTCATTAATAATCGACAATTCTACAGGATGTGATACAGTTATAGTTATGTATTGAAAACTAAATCCACAAAGTAGCACGTTCGTACATATTTCCACAACTTCCTTAATTTGTCGTTTTGTTTGCATGTTTTCCTATTTGCATGTTTTCCCATTTGCATTTTTTTTTAACTGTCATCCGCTTGCGTCGAATACACATAATTGAATTTTAATTCATTTTTAAAATTATTGCTTTATATTAATGGCTTGTTTCTTATATTTAACTGTCACAAGGAGATTTCACATGCAATTTTATTTCCCATGGTTATGTATTATTAAAATGTCTTTATCTAACCCTCAAGTACTCGAGTTTTTTTTTTTTTGTATAAGGGAGATGCGAAGCGAAAACACGTTCCCAACGTACAAATTAATTCAAATGTTCGTTAATGTGGAGTAGTTGATGTTTGTGTTTCCCATACTTTGAACGAGTCAACATTTGATTTAACGTAGGTAGGCGATCCACAACGAAATCTCGACGAGATTTTCAAGCAAAACCTAAGAGGCTAGGTGGATACAACGTTGAGCAAAGGCAGATGTTTTAAGGGAAATAAAACATTAATGAAATTCAATACGTGTGTTCGTACGGTTTTGTGTCCTTGAAAACTAAACTAAATAATAATATCAATTAGTTAAAAAATACAAAATTGATATTGCGTGCTTGAAAAGTTCTTTCAGGCATGAATGGTGCTCTTTCATTCATCATTACAACACAAAACCAACATCCTTATACAAAGACGTTTTAAAGATCATTTTCCAAGCGTTCGAATATGATAAAAGGGCAACGTAAGCCGCCTTTGACCGTTTCGTCTGCGATTGTTATTTCAAGAAATTGAAACTGACCATTCGCCTTATGAGACCTACAGTCGTCCCAATCGATTGGTGTTCGAAATTTATACGATTGTTTCTTGGGAAATCGCGTGCTCGACTGGACTTGTCGGAAATACGAAACTCTGTTTTGCCTCTTCGAGTACAACAGATGTTTGATGTCTTTCACGTGAAGTTTTCGAAATCTTGACTTTGGATGAGAATTTTGACGTGGCGTTTGCCGTATATTGGAAAATTGTATATCATTAAAAAAATTGGTGAAGAAATTAATGGAAATTTTCGCCCCTTTCGTTTTTTTTTTGTAAATTGCGAAATACGACCGTTTGGCACAAAAAATTATAGTGAAATTGTGTCGTGGTCGGTCGAATACATTGTAATAATAATCGTCACGGTCTGCAGAGTAAGTGTGTACTTAAAAATTATGTTAATTCTTTGTAATGCAGTCCATGAAGCAGAACGTATTTTTGTTTTTGAAACGCCGCAGTTATAATACGACACACATGCTCGATACGAATTGCGACCAAGAGACAAAGACTGAATCAATACGTCCAATTTTACGTTACAATGGCGCCTGTTTATAGGAAAATTAAAAAATTAAAAATTTGTAGCTGCGTTTTGAGATTTCAATGCAAGATCACGTCGGACAACCGTGAATTTATTATTATTATCATTATTTTGCATCGTACCATGTAGCTCATGAATGCACGGTGCCACTGGATGGTCTGACCGTGCCCCATTAGGGCGACCAAAAATAAATTTATTATTATTATTATAAAAAATTTAAAAAATTAATTATTATTATGTTTTGATCCTTGGGTACGTGGATTCCTGAAGCAGTGCATATTATTATTATTATTATGGATAAATGTTAGTATACAAGCAAATCAATTTAATGGAAACAAATTGAGAAAATATTGTTAAATGGTAATTGTTAGATTTGAGAGTGTGACCTTGTGATGGGATTTCCCATGTTGGAATTTTAACTCGTCGCAATCTAAGTAGGTGTAAATTATATTCTGCATAATTGTGACCGTTATAAACATTAATTATTTCTTATAATTATCTGGAGAAATAAACATCGTCAATGTTATTTTCTTGGCAAAGAAATTACTTCCAATTGCAAATTGACAATTATTTTTAGAAATTTAAAAATTTATTTATTTCCTTTAAATTATTATTTTTTTATTTTTACGGTAATTTTGCTTTTAAATTTGTAACAAAATTTACTTTGTATTTACTATTATTATTTTTTAAATCAGATTTAAAAAAAATGTAACTACATTTTTCTCTAAAGTACGTCTTAGGCAAAATATTGGTACGTTAGTGCCCTTTTTTTTTAATATTCCCGTCTTTTGCAAAACAACTCAAAAAAATAATTATATAGACATTCCTAGTTTGAATAGTCATGCATCGCATTTATATACATATTACATTTGCATGATTTCATTTTATTTTTTTATTTTTTTGTATGCTGGTCCCTCATATTGGATACGAATTAGTCAAATTAGGTTAGGTTAGGTTTAGTTAGGTTAAGTTGGGTTAAGTTAGAACAGCTGATACTGTCGCATATCAAGCAGAACTTCGCGTTTTCATAATTTTCAATTAAATTCCTGAAATTATAATTATAAAAACTGTGAATAAAGTACATATTATTATTATTATTCTTGGGCTCATTATTTTTGAAAAATTAAAAAAAAATAGTCTGTGTAGACATATAATTTTGAAACAACTAACACTATTTGAATAGGTGATAGGTGACTTTGTCCAAACCAAAATCCACAAAAATGACGGTTCTATGTTGAAATTTTATTTTTGCCGACTAGACGCGGCGCACGCGCTCCGTGTTAAAATATTTAACGTCGATCAAAATCAGCCTGTATAGTGGAAATTTATTGCGATATTGAGGTTAGATTAAAGATAAAAAATATAAATTAATTTATACATTCAATTAAAGTTAAGATAGATGGGTTGGTTTAGGGTTGTTTGATCAGTATATAAATATTACCCCCCCTCCCCATCCCCATCAAGCATCTACCTTAACCTTAGCCGTTAAGCTAGAATGAGAGATAACTTAATCTGTATTTATATTAATAATAAACGGATATGTGAAAAAAATGATAATGAAAGCTTTTTATCGTTTTTTTTGTTATTTCATACTTACATTTCAGTCCAACCCTAGTAAATAGGTTGCCCCCCAATACAAAATATTCCAACATTTTTTTTGGCAAATATTCAAACAATGGTGCATACATTTTAAAATTCAGCGAGTGGTTGTCGAAACATTTAAAGAAATTTTCCATAATTTACCTTACAGGTCCGCACTCAATATTTTTGAGGAATTTGGTTTTGCAATACATGAATCTTCATTTGTCTTTTTTTTTTCGTAAAAACATGTTTTTTAAAATGGAGTAAATTAAAATTTAAAATATTCGTAATTAACATTTAGCTCGATTCTCATTT
The DNA here is from genome assembly GCA_018397195.1 of Lethrus apterus. Taxonomy (NCBI): domain Eukaryota; kingdom Metazoa; phylum Arthropoda; class Insecta; order Coleoptera; family Geotrupidae; genus Lethrus; species Lethrus apterus. The sequence continues at coordinate 5,858 of JAFFZR010000717.1, forward strand.
GTTTTATTTGTGCGCATTTATAGATTAAATTTGTTTATACGAAGTTTATATATTGATAAAGTGTTTATGTTTTCGGAACAAATGCGTAATGACTAATGACCTAATGACGAATGACTAGCGAGATGATTTGTTTCAGACGACGAAGATCCATTTCATCGACACTTAGGTTTAGTCTGTTGAAAAAATTGCGACTAATTTTATTTGAAAAACGGAACCTCATTGAATTTTATGCATTTTATCCTTAAACATTTATTTGTCTTTAAATTGTGTGAAATATTTTTAGAGCGACTTCATCAAGTTCGTTTGTGTTCTTATGGATGGAAATTTTTTGTTATTACTTTTGTTACACAATTAAATTTATAAAAATACTTAACTGTTTGAGTAATAATCGTTATTGTTTTTATTATTTTATTGTTGTAATTTAATTTATAAATAACGAATTTATTATCAAAAAACAATAGTTTCCAAAATAACTTTTCGTAATAATTATTGACAACTAAATTGAAACTTTGATAGGCTTTGTATCTAGCGGTAGATCTAGGGTACCGCAACTCAATGGCGAACTTTGAAAAATGGACGGACTGTTATTAATGTTTCATTAACGTGTATTACATGATGTGAACCGTAATGCGGAGCAAGAGGAAACACGCTCTAAATGTAATCGGTATTTTAATAATAATGTCGGTTGCTCGTTGAACTACAAGTTTTGTTCGTTTTGAACACAAATTATCTTTCTATGTTGTATTCATTTTGATTTCGAATGTTATCCATGAAATTAACATAAATTTTTAGCAATAAATTCGAACACAAACTGAGTAATTTAGAAACAAATAATTATCGGCGAGAGGAAATTCATATGTCGGAAATAATCTAACTGTACGTAACGTAAATAAAATAATCTGTACCATAATTACACTAAGCTACCTCATTCATAATGACAGGACTAGCTGATTTATTATTATTTAACGATTTACATCGAACGGTTTACTTTTACATCCTTTAGCCTCCGGAGGAACCTTCGCACATGTATTGCGTTACGTGGCGCTCGGCGGAAAGTCACAATTAAAAATTTTAAATTTCGTAAATGAAAAAGTGTGAAATTACACACGGCACAATTTAAAGCGTCCAATTCGAAGAGGATGAGTTAGGTGTGTTTTGAGAAACGTAATGCGTATTCGACAGGATGCGCTACAATCTGAAACCAATTTAAACTGCCGATGTTTATATAAATTACTTCCAAAACGTGTATCAACAGAAGAACCGAAAACAAGAAAAGTTAATTAAGATTACGGATTGAACAATTCGATGGAGCGTTACGTTATGTGTCGTAATAAATATTTTTATTACATTTCGGTCGATAACTTGGACAAAAACACCCATAATATGGTTGAGTAGTTTTCAACTAATATTATACAGTCTGTTCACAGCAACATTCTTCAATAGCCAACTTTTTTATTTAAAGAGATACCAACTTGGTTAAATAGACAAACTTTAAGTACCTTGCAATGCGCATTTCGCGCAATAAATTATAAAACAAAAGAACATCGCGTTGCTAAGATACAAGCATAACGATAATTCTTTTAAATTGAACACCCTGTATATTTTTATATTTTTGAGTTGCTCTGGTTGCCTGCTATAATTAATTATAAGACTGTTTTTCTCTAAAACCGGTATTATAAAATTATGGAGAAAACAATTTTGCAAATTTCATTAAAATTATAAAAGTGGTAAATAAATAATTTATAATACATTTCTTTTATTATTATTGATGTGACATGCATAAGACATATTGGTGCAGTCCGAAGGATGAAAAACAACTTGTTGCAAGAGGAGGTTCGATAACAATAGTTCTTTTGCTTGTTGATTTTTTATTATTTTATTACTTTATTTTTTAACTCCTTAACTAGCGATCCAACAGACTTATAATTAATTATAGCAGGCGACCAGAGCAACTTGAAAATATCAAAATATACAGGGTGTTCAATTCAAAAAATTAATCGTTACGCTTGTATCTTAGCAAAGCGATGCTCTTTTGTTTTATAATTTATTGCACGAAATGCACATTGTAAGGTACTTAAACTTTGTTCATTTAACCAAATTTGTATCTCTTTAAATAAAAAAGTTAGCTATTGTAGAATAATTCGTGAAAACCCCCGAATGTAAGAAATTATTATTTTTTTTAACTCCTTAACTAACGATCCTAGAGAAAAATTGTTTTATAATTAATTATAGCAGGCAACCAGGGCAACTTGAAAATATAAAAATATACACGGTGTTCAATTTAAAAAATTAATCGTTATGCTTGTATCTTAGCAACGCGATGGTCTTTTGTTTTATAATTTATTGCGCGAAATGCGCATTGCAAGGTGCTTAAACTTTGTCCATTTAACCAAATTTGTATCTCTTTAAATAAAAAAGTTATTCTAGAATGTTCCCGTGAACAGACTGTATTACAGACTTTATTATATTTTAAAATTAACCTCAATATGCCGATTTTAAATTACGGATATCTGTATAAAATTTTTCACAAAAAATTAATAACATGGTAACTTAAAATTTCGAAAAAACAAAAAAAAAAGCAGTTGCGAAGAACAATAGATAGAGTGGAAAATGTGAAGTTAAGCAGCTATTGGAGCCTTATAACTTTTTTCTAAAACCATTATTAAAATCGCTATTTATATGGAAGAATCCCGCACTAAATGAGCACGCTGTATAACAATTAACCCTTAAAATAATTCAAACTGTATTTTATTTATACATTTTTGGATTTTAAATCAACAAAAATATAAACAAATTAAAAATTGCGACAATTTTGATTTTACAAGACCGACCAAAATCCCATCACACGCCTTACAAATTTTTTCGTTTTCCTTTTGCATTTTTTTACATCACAAAGGGTAAGTTGTTTGTTAAGGACCCATTGAATTTGCGGAGAGTGCTCGAAGGCTGTCCTTGATTCTCGAGTTCCACAGACAGATCCCACGCTCCCAGTCCCGATGCTTTGATCTTGTCTCGTTCGTGATTCGTACGCGGATTCTCTGTAATTTCGGGATTTTTGTCGCGTGAAAATCTGTAAAAATTGCGAGCGAATTGACTGGAAAAATTGAAAAAGTTTGATGTTACGAACAGGACAGCAATTTTGCAAATTTTCGTCAAAAATCACCACTTTTCAAAGGTTGATTTTTTGACGATTTTCCTCATCACTAGCACATTTTCAGTACCAACCCAAAACTTAATCACGTACATAAAAAAAAAAAAGCGAAACAACTAAAAACTATTTTAATTACAATGTAAAGTCGTGTACCATTAATTTATATAATAACTTCGTTACAGTTGACTGTAAAATAGGCCATTAATCTTAACAAAAACGGTGCCGTATACCAGTACTCTTTACTTCCTTATACGTACACGACGAATCGGAAAAACTTGCAATCACGTATCATCAACGTCGTCTATAACTCGAAATTCACAATACGAAACTTTCCAAACGGACGTTTTAAATTATCGACTTACGAAATTTTAATTAAATTTAACGACTTGATATGATCGGCGGCGGTATCGTTTTCTAAGTAAACAGTTTGATTCTTGGAACGTCTTGTCACGCATGTTTGCTTTTACGACCCAATAAAAATTAATGTGGAACGAAAGTGTTTATCGAATTTAATATTTTGTGTTATTAGTTTTTCGATTACAGTGTTATGTTTATAAATATTAGACGCGTTTGCATCACTCGTTTAAATTTATGTGTTATTACTTGTCTTGTGTATATAGATAATTAATATTTATTAATCATTTAAAGACGAATATAAATAATAAATGATAACAAGATTGTATAAAATTATCAATTTAATAATTTACTCGATTGACTTTACAGTGTTTTTCTTTTGCTTTTCCCCTTTTGTCAATTATGTTTCACGATTTGTCAAATTACTTTCCATGTTTTTACTACAGTAGGCAATGATTTATCAGACAAATTCCTTTTGTGTCAAATGTATTTCACTATATGTGAGTGAACTTTCACAGTTGCTTTGTCTGCTTCGTTATAGTTATAAAATGAATAGGAATAATCACCGGAGGAGAAAAAATAACAAAATCAGCAATGAAGTTCGCCGACTAATAATCCGTGGCATGAATAATGGTACAACGGCGAAAGATATAGGGCTGCAATTTAATGTTCCGCCAAATACAGTAAGGAAAATTTATGCAACCTACAGAAACACTGAAAATGTTGATAAAAGAAGTTCTGGTCACCGACGACAAAAAATTATCTGTATTGCAAAAAGAGCAGATATGTGACTGGGTGGATCCAGATTGCACTAACTCTTCGTCAGTTGAAAGAGAAGTGTTTAATTGAGTGGCCATTACTCCAGCAGGTATCATTGTCTACGATCGACAGAGCTTTTAAGACCTTTCATTACTCACTAAAAAGAACATCCAATGTTCCCGAAAGAAGAAATATACCTGAAGTCATCCAGGCTCGTTTTGAATATGCCATTCAGTATAACAGAATAATGCTTGAAAAAGAAAAACTGTTTTTTATTGACGAATACG
>JAFFZR010000718.1:0-10336 GCA_018397195.1 Lethrus apterus
AAATTTAAAAATTACTTTTATGGTTCTCAGTAGGGATGACAATGTAGGAAAATTACAAAATACATCAATATCTCGAAAATTATTAATTTTAACTACATATGTTGCTTATTCAAATTAATAGACAATTAAATTTTGCTTTCGATTAATGCATAAAAATATAGCGCTTCCATTTAAAAAAAAATAAGTTTTCCGCATTTCAATTGTTTCAAAAAGAAGAAGATTTATTAAGTATGTTGTGTTACATATCAAATTACTAATGCTTTTACTATTATCACTAAATATCCCTCTAGTGTTGCATAAAATTTCATGATCTTGCTGTATTTCGTTATTGAACTACAGGCGTTTTGCCGAAGACCGTCGGCTGTCAAAATTTTTAAAAACGAATAGACATAGATAAATATTATCTTATACAAACATATATTAGAATTACACAGGGAATTTAAAAATGTAATAATATATAGGCTGTTCCATTTAAAATTTTAAAGTTGTTCGTGGTTGCGCACAAACGAAACACTCTGTATAACTGAAATTAAGTGGTGGAGACCATGAATTCAAAAAACTTTTGTCATAAAATATTTTTTGTATTTTGCATAACAACGGAGATATCGAAGAATATCGCACTAATGTGACACCCTGTATAGTAAATAACCTTGAAATACCAAAAAGTTTATTGCATTAAATTTTTCGCAGAATTTTTTTCAGAAATTACATATCGTTAATACCGCAATACTTAATTAATATAAATAAATATTAATATAAATTCATAGAAATGAAACAGTGTAAACATGCACCTCGAACAGTAATGATATTTCTTACTTTTTTCCAGCTTTTTAAATAATGGAGTGCCCTTTATTCCTTCTTTAAGTGATTAAAACGTTACTTATGTTTTTAATTATTTTACAACTTTTTTACAACACGACATAATTATGAATCTAAGCAATACTTGCATATGCATAAAACATCATTTAAAGTGTATTCAAAGCACTTAAAGAAAAAACTGTCGACCCCGACGATTTTGCACTTTGCATACATTTAAATGAAAATATTCGCGACTACGTGACTTCGGTCGAATTCAAAGAGATTTAAGAACTTGCATTTATAAACTAAATATTTAAACAAATAGGTTGCATTTCAACAACTCAATTAAAAATGTCAACACGCGACGATAAAATATAACGCACAAGTTACATTTTTATTGCAAATCGAAAAACGAACGAATGGAAAAACTTTTGCAATAAATCACATCTCCGGTTGCTTGTTTTAATACAGTTAAAAATAACGAAAGGTATTCTGGAAAACGTGATCAGATTTTTAACAACGTTAGCATTTTATAATAAAACGTATTTAATTAAATTCATTTAAATCCAAAAACTTTTCAGTTTGAACGTTAAATAATTTTTCTTCAATAAAAAAAGCTTTAAACATTAATCGGAAATTAAAAAAAAATAATTATGCAAATTTAATGTTAAGCGGATTATTCCGGAATTGTGAGTAAATAATGCTTTTGAAGGTCTAGTGTGATTTAGAATCATAGATTATAAATTAATACGCCGATATAAAAATATGAATGTTGATTTTATTGATATGATAACTCAGCAGAATATATTAGAAGATCCAAGAACTTAGTATTTAAAAGCATTTATTTTTTTTAATTGTAAGCTCCTTATTTTCTTTAAAAGTTGTAATTGATTTGGTAAATATTTAATAACTTCTCTGCACTTAACTATCTGCTTAAAATATGTTAACATAAATTTGAAAGTCTTTAACGTAAGTTTATACTCACTAGGTGCATTGTTATGTTTGACTAAGTATAACTTTATGTCTACTTATAACGTCGAAGCGAGTAAGCGGTAAATAAAATGCACATGTTTGAAATTGATATTTTCATAAACAGCCAATTAAATTATATGTTGCCTATGCAAATAAAGTTGAGCTGATTTCTGACGATAAGGGTTTAGGTTAATTTTTATATTAAATCTTTCAAATTTAACATCCGACTTGAAAAGATAAAATCAATCTCAGTAACTTCTGAAATGGAACATTCTATATTCTATACATTACCGACTAATTTATTCCGAAATGGTGACCTCAATTTGACATTATAACATAACATGCCTGAAGATAATACGTTTCCAATGGCATTCGTTTACAGATAATTGTTAATAATAACTTTCGTATTTCAAGTCGTACAAATTTCAGTAAATGGACAAACTTTAAATGGGGTATAGCACGTGACCAATTCTGTAGCTCGTTATTGCCCCACGTTCGGCACTCCGTAACGAATATGACGAACGACTTTGTTCTAACCAATAGACTATTTACTTTACAAAATTCATTCATTGTTCTTCACAAGCGATGCTGAAGAAAGAAATAATCATAAAATTAATCAATTGAATAATTATATTATATCATAAAATAAACACTAAAGTTTCGTAAATATTTGTAAGTCACGTGACGATTTAGTTTCGATTTTAAAATTTATTTATTATTATAACCAGTCTATTAACCTTTCTTAATCCCGTAACTTTTTAATATGGGAATAGTCCCGCCGGTCAAAGACCGTGTTAATTATGGAGAAAAATTTATCAAAGAAGAAATACACAAAAAAAAGAAATTAGAAAACGAAGACGAACATCTGAACAAATTAATTATAAAACGTGAGAAATGATGTTGAATCAGAAAAAGGAGAATGAACCAACAGGTGAAAAAGGGAAAAAGGGAAAAATAATAAGGAAATAAATAAAGGAAAATGTAGCATGTCGACCAGAAACTATAATAAAAAGGAAAATTTCTAGGAGGATATTAAAGAAAGCAAATCAAAAGACTATGCTAATAGAAAATTCAAAAGATGGCGAAACAGATAACAATCTAATAGAGAAAGAGAGAGACACAAACAAGAAGAAATACGCAACCAAAATAAAGGAATAAACAGAAAAAACGAAATTGTAATTCAACATTAAATAACAAAGAAATAGAGAAAATGACGACATACAATACACGAATATAGACAAACTCATAATGCAAATATGGGAAACATTCTTTAAAAATGGGCTAAAGGTTTTATTCATAAATAAAAAGAAACAAATCATATTATAAAAAGATACATAACGGTGGATTAAAACATAATAAGGAAAGAGTAATGGACAAACATCAAAACAACTACAGAAAGAACTATCTTTAACAAAAAGGATGTAATAATATTAGAAACTAAACATTTCACTAAACAATTCATCGAAGTTAAACTTTTAATATAAACAATTTACTGACGGTAAATGTAATAAAAGCGTTTTGCGACTAAGTTTCGACAAATCTAAATCGACCAAGCGAACAAACACTATTTTAAATTTCAACGTAAATAACAATTTATTGTAATTTAATACCGTAACATTAGAAATTTCTCTTTCATTGTAGAAAGATGAAATTTATAATTACGAACGTCGTCCATGCATAAATTTGCAATTTGACAGTAGTTAATTCTTAAGTGGCAATTTAATTAAATTAATTTTACAGGCAAGGCTGCAATAGCCCAGAAAATATTCCAACATAAAACCAAGCGCAACCGTGGTTTAAGTATATAGTAGAGAATTTGCAAATAGAAAAAGAAGATTTGTTTATGGAGTTCAAGCAGCATCAATTTAGTGAACTGCAAACGGGAAAAGTAAATAAAAGGATGACTGTATTAAACAGACAAAAATACATATTAATAGTATTGTTTTTTCTTGTCCACAACTTTTTTTCTTCGGAAACCAATCGCTACATCGGTGTCGTTTCGCTTTATTAAAGCATCATCAAATTAAAACGAATTTACAATAAATTTAAAAAACTTTTTAATAATAATGTAATGATGCAACAGGTAAACTCATCGTTAATTATAATATTTTTAAAAAGATTTTTAAACTCTAAATTCCTTTTAGTCTGATGATGCTTTACATTAATAAAGCGGAACGTCACTGATGTTTTATTAAACATCATAAAAAAATGTCCAATTTCCGAAAAAAAACTTTTCCCCCCATGATAACTTTTAAACAGCTGGAGCTATCGTTATGAAAAAAACAGGTCGATTTTTAATTTTTACGTACAAAATTTTGGTGTTGTCAAAAATTCAATGAGATGAAAGAAGTGTTTGGGAGAAACAAGGGAAGGCATTGAAATTCTGAAAAGACTGAAGTAGAGACTGGAGGAGGCGGGGAAGGAAATATGAATTGTAGTTGTTGAAATGTACGTAAAGTATGCCAAATAGAGGTTTTTTTTGACTACACCTCATAGAAGCTGCGGACTTTGCAAAGAAAGATGTCATGAATCAGATAATGTGAAAAGTGAATGAAAGAATTATAAAACTACAAACTACAAATTTAACACTAGATTTCAAAAAATAAATGCAATAAAATTTTTCTAAATATGAACATTGTGTAAACTGCTTTATAGTTGTAAAATAGTATTACATTTTCAGTTTATTATTTTCCAAACACAAAATGGATAAAATTAGAAATGCAAAGACCACAATTTTAAACGAAAACAAAAACTAAAAAGTTATTAAAAATCAAAATAAAAACGATTACGAAATACAATTTTTAACGTACGGTATTTTTCCAAACTGTAATAATCAATATTAAAAGAAAAGCAAAATCTCGTTTAATTGAAATCACAAATTACATCCTAAAAATCACTTGTCGGAAAAGTGTAAAAACTCAATTTCAATCGAGTAAAGAAATATTCGACGGATATCGACCGTATTTCGCAATTTAGGTCCGGACATTGTCCAATATTTGATGAACCGTTGATGCTGATAATACTGATATAATCGTATCAATCGAACTATTTACACATGTGGTTGCCTTATGCTATTTTATCGAATACACTGTGTAATTATGATGAAAAAAAATATTAATAAAATGATAAATTAAAATATGAAAAAGAACGTAAAATTTTATTAGCGCGTTACTACAACCACAGACAGCTACGACCTCTTCTACTATTACCTTTTATTTTAAGCCAAGATTTCATAAAGAACAAACTGCAAATATAAGTGCTCAGTATCAATATATAGTAGACAATCTAAGTAGTACATTGCTTTGATATTAATGATTTTCAACTCATTTTGATAAATTCTATATGAAGAAGTAGAAATATATCAAAAAATCCTAAGACATCAAAGGACATTGTACAGTTTTGTCGAAAGAAAATTGATTCATCCAGAATGCATTCATCACTCGAAAAATTTATATTTTATCATCAAATACTGAAGATTTTATTAACTATTTTTTTCTCTTGAAAATGTCGAGTTACTTGAAAATGACAATAAAATACTTTATTTCCTAATACGTTATGCGTTTAATGAATAATTTTAAAATTTGAAAACAATATGCTAAAAGTACATACATACATGTTTGTTTCATGATTTCCACACTTTAAGAATCTTTTCCTTCGCAACAAATCAAAACTTTTCATACGTAAGAGCATGAGTGCTCGACTTTTGCCGGAAGATTTTTATTTTGTATGAGCAATGGTTGCTTGGCAATTAAAAGAGACCAACTCGACCAATTTCCAAAGAAATTGGTCGAGTTTAATTTCCTTTAGCAATCATTGCGAATAAAAAAATCAAAATCTTGCCAGACAAAAGTTGAGCACGAATGCTCTTTGGTTGGAGAATTATCCGAATGAATTATAACACTGACATTTGTCAAAATGACATTTAATGTATTTTTAAAGTTGTCATGGCAAAACTATGACGTAGCGGCAAGAAAAGCACCATTAATCTTTTCACTATAAGATTGTTCTGATTAGTGAATGTGATCTTGGTTTTAAAATATCATTAGTCCACGTCGTCATGTGGATAATTCTCTTAGTAAAATTTTGCCGTATCATGGATTAACTGGATTAATTAATTCATTCATTTCATTCTTCTTTCTATTAAAATTTGAGGCGTGTTTTTCTTGATTTTTTCTTCTGTAACCTATTTAAAATTGTATACCGTTATTATTATTATTATTATTATTATTATTAAATAACCTTGAACCCATCCACCTAATGATAAATAAGCATTGCCGTTGCACTAACAATAATGCGCTCTTCTTCTTAAAAAAATATACGAGAGGGGAAGCGGGGACCAGTGAAGTTTTACAAAAATTTCAGAAGTAGAAAAAGTCAATATATTAAGTTTTCTATTAAGTATAGATAATTAATTAATTATTCAAATAATGAAAATTTATAAACATACCACTGATAAATCCTTTCGGATTTAGTGGCTTTTTGAATGTTTAGATTTAGTATGTAAATTTTGTATAATTTATGTATGTATAATGTAATGTAAATAAATAATAATAATAATAATAATAATAATTACCAATAAATAAGGCGACAAATTATTTTTTACGAAAAAGGAGTAAAGATGGATGGAAAAAGGTTGTTGTATGGACTGGGTTCGCTACGTAAACCGAAATTATTGAAATTCAAGAAGTCAGTTTTTAAAATTTATAGTTGGATTTGCATGGTTTAGGTTCGCCCATAATTGGAATTATTGACATTCAAAAGGTCAGTTTTTAAAGCGTTAGGTTCGCTCCGTATTTGAATTTTAAAACTTGTAATTTATGGTTAGGTTGGAATGGATTAGGTTCGCTCCGTAATTCAAATGATCAAATTATTAAAATTAAAAAGGTCCGCTTTTCGATTTTTAAAAATTTATCATTTATGGTTGGGTTCGCTCCGCAATTGAAATTCAAAAGGTAAATGAGAGTATACAAAACGAGTAAAAAGGAGTAAAAAAGAATAAAATGGAGTAAAAAGGAGTACAAAGGAAGTATAAAAAGGAGTACAAAAGAAAATACAAAATTCAAATAACCTATAAGAAAAATTGCCGCCCCTGTGCTATAGCCCGTATAGCCCTGTGGTTAAGGTGGCCCTGATTATATAGATATTTTACACAATTTTATTTTTCAATAATATTGTATTGTATTGTATTGTATTTAAACACAAATAAATAAATGTATATTTTATATTTGTTTATATTTGAGGTTTATTAATGGATTGAACTCAAAGTAGTGTTTCGTGTTTTAGACTTTTTTTTTATAAATTGCTTTCATTCTACAAAAACAATTATTGCGATACCGTTGTCATTTATAGAATTTAACACAATACACGTATTTTACTTTGTGTTGATACAAAGTATCTCATAAAATAATTTATTTAGCTTTAAACTGATTCTAATTTAACTACTTTATCATATACCTACAGTTATTCCAATAACTAAAAAATAACTGTGAAGGAATATGCTAAAGCATCTTTTCTTGAAAATGTTACAGCATTTACAAATATATGTTCACTACTTTGCCTAATAGAAGTGCGTGGCGTTATTTCCAAAAATAAGATCAGTATAACAGTTTTGTCTTTGGATTTCCACTTTAATACTCTGTATAAGATTAATAAGAATTTATAAAACTAAAGTTATTGAAAGTATTACTTTCTCTACTATAATTTTAACCACATATTTCTTCATAATGACTATAGTAGTACCATAGTATTACCACACCTAACACAAACAAACCAGTTCATTATTACTATTTCTCGCAATTTGCAATTAAATTTGTTTTTGCCAAGCACATAAACATAAGTTTATTAACAAAGTGCATATGTATTAGCAGCTGTTATTTTAATATCAAATTAAATGTCACTTTTTCGAAACATAAAAAATATTCGTAAACGAGGTTAACATCATTAAGAAATTATTATCGAATGGAATACATAATTGCTCTTAACAGCACATTAAATGAAAATGAAAAGGTTTATTATTCACTAGTGTTTTTATATTTTCTGTTTCGTCTTGTTTATACAATAATTTTTATCGAGTAAATTGATTAATTATTTATTTTTATGCACTTTTACTAATTTATAGCATCAAAACTTTCGAACCTAGACACTGTTAAGAATCAACAGGGGTTCTACATCCGTTTTAAACGTATTTCTTATACAGCAGGTAAAATATTAATTCGCTGGGCCCTAACGTATTCACCAACCGGCAACGACATGCGGAAATTCTAAATTATATAATTAGAATAAAAAATTGAACAAGATTCACATATCTTGTAGCTGCTACATACGTTGGTTGCGTGCTTTACTGTTTTGAAAACTATGAGAATTCGCCAGAAATTTTCATTCATTGTTGGATTGAGTATTTCTGTAATTAATTACATATACTATTACGTTTTTATTATTTAGTATGATTTAATTATTTTTAAATACTTTAGTCAATTTATTTGAATATTTTTATTTGAGGAAATTTATAACTTACATATTTACAAAACGATACCATTTTTTCAAAAATTATATTTCTTATGCTTTTCTATTATATCATTGAAAATAATAAAAAATACTGTAAACTCGATAATTTTCAAAAATGGATAAATTCTAGAAAATAGAACTAAAAATCTACAAAAATATTGTATATACAAGCACATAAACATGTTTTCACATCTATATGATTGTCTGTTTATTTATCGATATAAATATTTATAAATTTAAAAAAATATTTTTTTGTCTAAAAATAACGTATTGTTTATTTTTACCGAAAGTACAATAACTTATTTACATTTTAAACATAATTCATAAATATTTTTGTAAAATGTTTACGTTATAGTTTCTAGAATGTAATTTATCATCGTCGCTTCTTTATATACGGGTTGTTTTATTAAAATCATCAATAACAGTATATAATTATCGTTTGAAGTACAAGTCAAAATTATCTTCAATTGTTTAATGCAATAACATAAATAATAAGTTTTTAAGTCATATGAATAATATGTCTTGATATACTGAATATACATGGAAGATAGCCTTGTATTTAATAAAGTAATAATTAGCAAACTTGCTTGAGTACATAAATAATTTATATAAATTGCTTGCTTTTAGCTTTCTTCAAACAATCAAACGTGAATTGACCTCTATCGGATTTTAAGAATGAAACCATCAGTTTTATAACAATTGTGTTTGTATGTAAAATAGTAGTGCTCTCTACACTGTATTTTATAACATCCGGTTAACTTCCGGACAATCATTAACCATCACAAAAAAATCATTAAACGGTTAATCTATTGAAAAGAAAGTTGAAACTTCTGGGGTTAATTAAAATGTTTATTTTTTATAATTAAGGTTGCGGTAGCATTGTTTGTATTTAGGTACTTTTATAATTAAAGTTTGATGGAAAAGTGGTACAAGGTTTTCTATTTCACAAAAAATTAATTATCTCATTTAATAGAATACTCATTAACATAAAAATTGTTTGCAAACTGAAAACTAAAAAAATCTAAATAAAATATGGACTGTACGTTTGTTCTTTACGCTGAAGTTCAAATACATAAAAGCGCATGATAACATTTTTGCTCACATGTTACCTTATTTAAATTTACGGTTAGTACACCTATAAGAGAATATGTCATATACATATATTTGTTGCAAAACGTTCGCTTATTTTAACGTAGTTGAGTGAGTTATGATACGTTTGTTCTTGACCAGTTTTTATGATGTAAACTTATGCAAGTAAAATGTGATTGTATTTTTAATAAAATGTCGGGTAGACATTTTAAATGAAAAATCATATATGATATAATTATTTGAGCGTATTTTTTTTTATTTGTAAAACAATTCATCTCTTTCAACTTATTCAGCATTCCCAACCCAAGCCAACCCAAAACCTATTCCTGAATCGGTAAACCCTTCATATTCTTCAGTTTCCTCTTTTTAATTTTTTAATTTACAATCCATCCTTTCATCACCATTCGACAGATTTTTTCTGAATATTTTTTAAAATTTTGTTGTCTAAATCGTCAGGAGTTGAAACAAATGTAAATACTTTGACAATTCTAATGTTTCTTCCTGAATGATTCTTCTTAGCAAAAAGGGAAAAATAATGAAAATATCATATAAAAGAGAAACTAAAGATGTAGGGAAATAGGAGAGAAGAAATTAGGCGAAACTTAAATATACAGGGTGTTCAAAGTTATCTGCGCACTATTGCTATCTTCGTTATTTTTGGAGCTACAGAGTCGGTTAAATTAGCAAAGATACAGTGATTTTTCCGCTGATTACAATGCTTCACACAAAAAAACAATTGCGAATCACATTTCAGAGCCAACTCAGATAATTAGATTTTTTTAAATGGAACATCCTGTATATTTATGTAGCAGTCGGTAGAAAATGAAATTTTGCACAAAATCTTCTTATACTACTATAACCCAGAAATGAAAAACAAAAGTGCTACGACGACATTAATACAGGTCACCGCACATGTGATAACTTTGTTAGTAGAGAAGCTACAGTGTTGGTCAATACATCAAAAATGTGTAGT
>JAFFZR010000719.1:0-10278 GCA_018397195.1 Lethrus apterus
ACAGTGACACTGCACTAGGCCATGTTAACAAAAATCAGCTCACACATTAAATACTCAGTCTCAGTGTCTTGGTCATGGTTTGTTTTCTATTTAACTCACGTCAATTTTTTAATGCATTAATATAATTTTCTTTTTATTTGAATATATCAGATCAAAAATCACCGCATTTCAAAGACCCACAATGACAAGGGCAATTTAGAAAGAAACAGCTTGAAAATATTGCCTTACTAAAAAATTGGTCGCTGCACAATGTGATGCTCAAAATAGGTAAGCAATTTACTGGCTTGAAATTCTAGACATAGGTATAAATCGTATGGATTAAGACAAGCAAGCCTCTAGGAGAGTGGCACCAAGGTAATGGTGCCACTCTCAATTTATAATTATAGAAATGTTGTAACGACTCAGCGGACGTCCACGTTGCTGTTCACTGGTGTACTATCATGCATATATCACATATCCTAGAAAAGCATTCAGAGAATTCATGGCAAGGGAAAAAACCCCTGAGAAATGTTCTAATCCCCCAGTTTCAGGATAATCAACGGTCCAGTGACACAGCATTCTTTATTAAAGTTTAGTGATAAAAACGTCAAACGCCAGTTTTGGAACAACGTAAACAGATAATAACAATGAACAAGAAATGTTCAAGAAACGAAGCAGAGACTGAATGATACTAAAAAATTGATATAGATATATGTATTTTAAACGAAACGCGGAAAAAAACGAAAAGGAATTGCAAAAAAAGGATACATACATTTCAATAGTGGTGTCAGCAAAAGTGGACGGGCAAAACGAGATATTTCAATGGTCATACATTGCATAATAGAAAATACTAGAAAATGCATCATCTAATAGGTAACTGTGCTTGAAATGAATCCATTATATATCATAATTTTTACGTACGCATAGAACGAAAAATAAAACAAAGGTATAAAAGGCACGATGACATAAAGGACTACATTAAACATTGACAACTATTCGTAGCAAAACTAACCTTTGAAAAGAGATTTTCTTTTAGGAGATATGAATTGGAGAACTAGGTATTGTGGCGTGAAGATATGAGGAAGACTTGAAAAATCACAATGAGCAATGGCTGATAGATTTGTTTGAGAGAGAGAGATTTTTAAGAGAAGAGCCAAGATTGCCAAGAAAGAACAGTAAAGAATGGGATAAAAAATGTTGTTAATTAGACAGCTATATGGGACGCCCGGAAGTAAATGTATGAGAAAAATGGTTACGTATATGGAATAGAGATTCCTATCAAAATCTACTATTACTACTACTACATTTTAATAGAAGTAAAGCTAAATTCAGAGCAATTATAAATAGACTTGATAACTAAGAAATAGTTGGAATGGTGATATAAAAGATTACATTAAAAATTGACTATTCGTTGCAAAATTAATCCTGCAAAAGAGATTTTCCTTTTAGGAGATATGAATTGGAGAGGTGTTGTGGCACGAAGATATGAGGAAGTTTGACGAATCACAATAACAATTAAAGATTATGAACGCAGAAATCTGAAAACAATTGACGTGAGGGATTGTCGTGGATCACAGTGAGGGCCGGATCATTTCATGGTACGAGCAAGAATCTCTTTCACACAAAACGATCGAGATTCATAGATGTAATTTAAATAGTTTGCAGCAAGATTCAATTACGTTCCCCTATAAATTAACATTGGCATATAAATTGCATGAAGTAACATCTACAAATCTAATTGATGAAGAGTAAGAGTACAAGAATTATTCATGTTTACATAACAGAGTAGAAGAGAAGTGCAAAGAATGAACAGTGAGGTATGGGATACAAAATGTAGCTAATTAGAAAGCTATATGGGGGGAACAAAAATAAATGTATGAGAAGAAAGGTTAAGTATATGAAATTGAAACATCACTATCAAAATCCACTAATAGAAGTAATAGAAGTAAAGATAAATTAGATGAAATTATAAATAGACATGAAAACTAAGAAATAGAAGACATAGAGTTACCAGAGTTAGCAAAATAAATCATTGAAGGACATGACGAATGAAGAAGACTGATTCAACTATACTGGCGGAAATTCTGCTGAAGATATTTAGAAAAGCCTGGTTTAAGGAGAGAATAATGCAGAACAACGTAAATTGCGTGGAAAACCTGTGAAATAAATAATTACTAACTCAGTAGGAATATGTATGAAGAAATATTTAAAAAGGGATTAGAAAACAGCACAATGAAGTAGAAGAGCAAAGAAGGTTCCATATCTACCTCCGGTCTAGAGAACATATTCTCAATAAGACAACTAAAAAAAATGAACCTCGGCACTGCTTTAATATTTATAGATCTAGAAGGACTGAGTACCTTTGAAAAAAAAAATTCTGTGCTGTCAGAATAAGTGTTAGTCCAAAATATTTGAGAAGCACATAAACATATATAAAGGTGGCAAAGCAATGGTAAATATAGTAAAAATACCTGTCAGATGAGAAAAGGATTGAAACAAGGTTTATGCTCATCACAAACGCTATTCGAAATATAATATATTAATAATATCTAGGGGTAATTTTCAATTGATTCTTTTATACGATATACAGGGTGAGGAATGTATCTTGAGACAACTAAATATCTCGTTAGCAAGACGTTTTTGAAAAAAATGTTTCATACAAAAGTTATTTGATTCAGAGGGGGAAATGCAACGGCAATGCTTTGTGGATGTGTTCAAGGTTATTTCAAAGTCAACTTCGTTTTTTCAAATGGAAACCTATATTTTTCTCGTCAGATTCGTAATCAACGGAAAAAACAAACAACTTTTGTTCGACAAATTATTCTGTTGGACTTTTATTTCTTGAGATATTCAATTTTGAAGTTTTTTACATTAGAACTCAAGACAAAACTGCTCTTGTTGTCTGTTTGTGTATTATTGTAACGAATGCTCAAAATGATGACGTTCGACAAGCAAGTAACGAACTTTATGAAGATGTACATTTTCAGTTCATTCATCCTCGTTTACAGTTCTAGTTTTTTCTTCCATTGAAAGCTAATATGGAAAAATTACCAGTCGCAGTAAAAATTGAAACGATTTTAATTTATGGTGAATCTAGACGAGATGTTGATCAAGCAATCCGTTTATACGCTGAATGATTCCTCTATAGAGATACACCTTCCACAGTTCTTTCTATCGTGTTGTGAAACAGTTTTTAAAAGAGGGAAGTGTACAACCGAAAAAATGAGAACGCCAACGATCAGTAACTGGTGCAGACAATGAAATCGCCGTGTTAGCAGCAGTCGCATGATCCTCATATTAGTTCTCGCTCGATTTCTAGCAACTCTGCAATATGTCAGAGAAGTGTTTTGAGGATCCTGAAACATCATAAATTTCATCCATATCATATGTCATTACATCAAGGTCTCTATGGAGATGACTTTAGGAATCGAGTGATATTCTGTCAATGGGCACTTGGTAGAATCAAAATGGATAATAATTTCTTTCTTCGCGTCATATTTTCCGATGAATCGGGTTCCACTAATGTTGAATCCGCACAACATGCATTATTGGTCTGTAGAAAATCCACACTGGTTACGTGAAGTTGAGCATCAACGTCATTGGACTGTCAATGGTTGGTGTGGAATCTGGGGTGACAAACTGACAGGTCTCTATTTTATTGCCGGTACATTGGATGGATAGAAATACAGAAATTTTTTGCACCAAGACGTACTTACTTACCTACTGCTCGATGAAGTAAACTTGGAAGTAAGACAAAATATGTGGTTTCAGCATGATGGGTGGCCAGCTAATTTTTCACTGATTATCCGACAAATATTAGATCGGGATTACAATGCTCGTTGGATCGGAAGGGGCAGTCGAATTAATTGGCCTGCGAGATCACCAGATCTCACTTCTCTGGACTTCTTCCTATGAGGTTACCTTAAGGAAAACGTATACCAGACGCAACCAACAACTCGAGAGGACATGAAGAAGCGCATTCGAAATGCCTGTAGCAATATTAAGACAGAGACTGTTGACTGCGCATCAATATTTTACAAAGCGAATTAATAAGTGTATCGAAGTTGAAGGTCATCATCTTGAGCATTTGTTGTAAAGCCTTCCAGATTTGTGTGAAGCTCAGAATTAGGATTGATATTAATATTCACAGTTTTCATGTAGTGTAAACAAATTTCAAAGTTGATTACCTCAAGAAATAAAGATCCTGCAGACAAATTTTTCGAACAAAAGTTGTTTGTTTTTTCCGTAGATTACCAAACTGATGAGAAAAACATAGGTTTCCGTTTGAAAAACCGCAGGTGACCTTGAAATAACCTTGAACCCATCCACCTAATGAAAAATAAGAATTGCCGTTGCATTACCCCTCTGAATCAAATAACTTTTGTCTGAAACATTTTTTTCAAAAACGTCTTGCTAACGAGATATTCAGTTGTCTCAAGATAAATGCCTCACACTGTATATCTACAGAAAACATCTAGGTCTTGTATTATGATGTGTTCCAGGGTAGATATCGAATTTGGAGAAAACTGTTTATTTAGAATCATTTTTACAGACTACCAAGTAAACGCTTTTGAGAAATGGTGACTGTTTATATGAATCCGTCAGAATAGAGTATCGGATCGATGTTGTCGAATGAAATGGCTTAAAACAAATCCATTTTATATGGTTTTGTGAAATATTTTTTCTATACTTTCAAAGTTCATTTACATTCACAGCATCGAATAATATCCCCAAATTTGCAGTTTTTGAAAGCCTTTGGATGGTAAATATCTTCTGCTACCAACAGAGGAAATAGCTTGCAATTTATTTTGCAAATAATATATACTTAAATTCACATTTATATCCCTATCTTTTTAATTTTTGTTGCCAAACATAATTTATAAAATATTTAAACCTATTTAACAGAATTGTCAACACCAGGGTAACGGCTCATTGGGCAACAGGTGCGCCACACTTGGCGTTCATGACGTTACATCGTCTAACAACAACCATTGTGTGTTTATGTCCACAGACAAAGATAACATCTAAGCGCAGAATTTAAATATCCCCACATCACTAAAACGAACGGCTAATAGTTTTTTAAATTCTTGTATTTCGTTTCGAAGAATATTTATTTTTAGTGTGGCTTATTCACATTTATGATATTTAATTATGCCCAGTAGTTTAACAAAAAAAAAAGAAAGAAACCATTCAAGCAGAAGGCAGTTTTAATGAAATAATAATTACAATCGACTTTCGTGGTACGATTAGTAAATATTAAATAAATATCATTAGATTATAATTATGTTCTGAGCTATAAATCATTAGTGCCCAGAAAGGCAGAAAGCACCAAGTTAATAATTAAATCAATAACATAAAGGCATTACACATTTGTAGCATATTACGTTATAAATATTTTATTAGTTATAATCTATGTTATAAGTAGAGATTATTTTTGATGTTGTATTCTTAACTCGCACAACATGTAATTTTCTATGCATAAATTCGTTTTTCTAGCTATCTATAGCTATATATTAGGTGAACGGCAAGCAAAGAAATGCCCATGTATTTCAGCTGGTATTTTGGGAAGTTTATATTTAACAAATTTATTATACTTTATAAACCCAATTACTTGATTTTTATGAGAACTTATTAATTTCCTATATTAGCAGTCGACTTCCCTTCCTACAATCGCCAATATACTCTAATATAGGTGAAATCAACACATGCCTTCGTTACAGTAGTTATATTTTCCTTATTTCGATTTGTAACCATCAAATTTATCATATCTATAGTAACAAATTGTATGGCTTTGTATAAATAAGTCATTCTAAAAATGTTTAAAGAAAACTTATGGTAACATCTCACAAGGAAATGCAAAAACAATATTAAGGCCAAATGAATATCAAACAACCTTTCTTCATGTCAATTTTCCATAAATAATATATGTTAACTAATTTAGCCATAATTTGACGTGCAGCGTATACAAGTTATATCTGTTAACAGGACCAGATCATTAACATACTGGGAGCGGCTGGCATGCTCTGCGAATCTGTCCAATTTTTGCTGATCTGTTTATCTAGAAACAGTTTTTGTGAGAGGTGTCTTTATTATGGAGCTATTATTATATCGTCATGATTTATTTTTATGGGCAAACTCTCTCCATCCTTTCAAAAATGGGTAAAAATATTGTAGTGCTCACATTTTTAATAAATTAACAATAAATTTTAATAATCTTTGTATTAATGATTTCCGTCAGTTTTAATTTTAAGACAACTTTCCAACAATAATTTGTATTAATTTTGCCAACATGAATAAACAATTATAAAGAAAGCTTTATGAATGATATTCGACGGTGGTGTCCCTTACTTTGTGACCATTTTAATATTATGAAAGACTGTGAGGGCTGATTTATACCGGGTGTGTCAATTATCTGGGGTCGGTCTATAACGTCTTACCTATTTTATTAAAAAATGTTTCAAGTAAAAGTTGTTTGGAGTCAAGTACTCTACACCAGTAAATTATTCTGAAATATACAGGATGTTTAGTTTCTCCTGTACATTATACAACATTGTTATTTTAAATGGAACAGCCTGTATATCGTCGCATTTTCAGATTCCCCGGAACAAAATAGGGAAAGTTTGTACTACAGACGCCATACTGAAATTAGGCGGATTTCGAGATATTCCACTTTTAATAAAAAAAAAAAATTAATTTAGGTAGTAATTTATGTTTATGCCATTTGATTAAGTGTTAAGTTCTTTTTCGATCGCGTATCCCTATAGCTAAAGTTAATTCTTTTCGAGTTATAGGTAATTAAGTATCCAAAAACCATTGACGTAATACCTTCCGGTGTAAATTTATTTAGGAATAGTAAGTATCTGGATAATGATGTATTACCTGTAGTTTATACTAAAATTCTAAAGTTATTGTTAATCGTAATAATTACGCCTTACCTATTCACTTGATTAAAAAATGTTACAAGTAAAAGTTTTTTGGAGTCAAGTACTCTACACCATAAAGTTATTCTAAAACGTACAGGGTGTTTAGTTTTTCCTGCACGTTATACAACTTTGTTCTTTTAAACGGAACACTCTGTATATTGTCACATTTTCAGATTCCTCGTTACAAAATACGGAAAGTTCATACTACAGACGCCATACTAAAATTGAGTGGTTTTTGACATATTCCACTTTTAGGAAAAAACAATTTAATTTGAACTTAGGTACACCTTTTTGAAAATTAATAACGTTTTTATTGACGATTATTTCGTAATGCTTTAAGTTAAACGGCCAATACTAAATATCCTCGTTACATTATACAGGGTGTTTTAAAATTGGAAATATCTTATATCTTATTTTGTCTAATACAGATTTTAGGATACTTAATTACCTATAACTCAAAAAGAATTAATTTTAGCTATAGGGAATGTTATACGCGATCCAAAAAGAACTTAAAACTTGATCAAGTGGCATAAAAATATACAAGTGTTCCATTTGTAAAAAACGAGTTTTAGCCTTTTAAAGATGCTGCAATTCATTATCAATTTTGAAACATCCTGTATAATATAACGAGGATATTTCGTATTGACTGTTTAACTTGAAGCATTGTTACCATTATGCCGGTACAAAGAATAATATACATAAGCTGAAGCTTGAGTGTGACTGTGGAAAGGATTAAATCAATGAAAACTTAAAACAAAAATAAAAAAAACAAGTTGATAAAGAACTTATAAAATAATAATAAAGAAAAGACAAGGATATAATAAAAACGAAAAAAATTAAGACGTATGAAGCTCAAAACATGACTTAAGAGAGGATAGATCCAATACAGTCATAATTAAACACCAACCATGCCGATAGTTCTCTTCTAAAAGTGGGTAAATGTTTAATTCTTTTAAAGTCTCATGGGAGTCTATTATTGAGTTGCGGTGCAAGGAAATTTATGCAACGTTGGCCTTTACTTGAACGCATGAACGGGACAGTGAATAAAATATTAGCTGTGGCTTAGTGCGGATTTGATTAAAGACAGGATGGAAATAATATTAAAATGTACATGTGGATATCAACTTTTTCCCTTGGAAACTCTCAGTATTGACATAACTCGAGTCCCTATGAAAGGTTTGTTCAAAATTATCTTTAAATTAATGTTCTACGCGACTTGTCACGGCCTCAGTCAAGTCTCAAATGCGGATACCAACTAAGAACGACATAATCTAATAAACATTGAACAAATAGAAAATAAACCTGTCTTAATTAATGATAATTTAGGAAAGATCCAACTGATGCATGTTGCTAAATTTGTACAAGCTTAACACTTGACCATACAATCAGACGATTAACAATTTCTTTGACTGTCATACAAACAAACGGCTAGCAAAATATCAACAATTTCGTTTCGTTTCTTTTAATGCAATCTAAAATTACTTTGTATTTCAATTTCTAGTTGATAAATTTACGTATTACTAATGAATCCTGTACGAATTGTATGTTCCATTCAGCAAATATCTATAGAGGATTGTCATCCATTTAATGACGGATGAACCACGTAAACCGTATTTTTGTGGTCACATGTGTTTTCTTTAAGCTTATTGATCGATTTTCCTTATGACACCCGTAACATCTTGAACAAAATATTGATAGCTACCGATGTTTCGTAAAATGGGCAGTAAGGCAACGTCATCAGCTTCAAATAGAAACAGTAACGATTTTTATTTACGTAAAATATGTGAAGTGAAAATAGTGTATATTTGGGACAGGCTAATATTTATTAAAAGTAGTTTTATTGTGTTAGTTTTGTCAAAAGATTTTACCGCTATGTTTTTTTAGACAAATTTTAATAAATATTGACTATACGAAGTATTAACAGCAGTCAGTATCAAAAATTATTGACTATCGGTATACGTCATATCATTCTCGCTCTAGGAACTAGGATAAACTAATTCCATTATTGTTACAAGTAATACACTCTGTATGTAAATTTTATACATTTGCAACAGGTTTAAATCTCAATCATTGAGTTTGACAAATTAAAAATTAATTAAAATTAAATTTAATTTAATAAATTAAACTTAAATAAATAAGTATTATATTAATTTATTAAATGATCATTTAGATTTAAATTTATCTCCTCTACTAAATTTGTATAATAATTCGTAACTTTATAAAAATTGTATTAAATTTATAAGAAAAAGAAATAAATAATAATAGACTAAAATCAACGAAATAATATTTAGTTCGTCTTCGATCAGATTTAGATCTTGTTCATAGGATATTTCATTTGGCGATTGACTCTGAAGATGAACTCTTCAGGATCAACCGCGAAATCATTAATGACGGAAGATCACTAATGTGGCCCGTGGGTAAAATTAGAGCCTTGTTACACACAAAGTAATTTATTCAGTAATAAATTGAAAAATGTTTTCTACAGCGTTGACGTGTTGAACAATTCTTAACAGAGCGACAAACAGAGTATATTTGTTTTTTTGTACCAACAATCACAAAGTAGGTGCTTTGTATTTCAATTTTTATTTTAGATTTCTATAAACTGAGGATCCAAATATTCCAAGAAAAATGTTAAAATAACTGTTTTGCTGTACCAATTATACATTAAGAGAATTTACCAAATATTATTTCAATGGATAGATATATAGGTGAGCGTTACTTACTTGTCGCATACATTTAATAATAGTTGTTAGAATTTGTCTGCTGATAAACCACAGCGAGCGCTCATAAAATGCAATCTAGTTGCTAGTTCTGCTCGTTCGGTGGCGACAATAGCACATAGTTAGAAACAAACTGAACAGTAATTGCAACAATAGGGACTTGCGTGAATGCCATCCGAAATTTTTCTCACGTGTATGAATCTTATTTACACGACGGATAATTTCACGAATAATTAATTAAAAAGTTTACGCTTCGTATATATGTGGGACACCTTTTCATTTTGTTGCTTGCATTTATTATAAGAAATATTTGAAATATTCAATTTCTGATTTTTATCTTATGATTGTTAGGCAACACTCTTCTTTCCAAGTCATAAAAAAGGAAATTTTATTCTTTTAAAGCATTCTTTTGCCTTTTCCAAGCTCTACAAACTCTGTCTCTTGAACCACAACTAGGTATAGGGATATTGAGGGCTTGCATTTCCAGAAAAATTCAAATAAAAATAAAGCACATGGCAAATCTGCAAAACACAAAGTGACTTGTAATTTTTGAGGAATATGCAACTTGTTTATCCAGAGTTGTATACCTGTCTGCATAAATATATTTTTTTCCTATAGAATTATTTAACTGAAAGATTGTTTATTCTAAAATTAAA
>JAFFZR010000983.1:0-48362 GCA_018397195.1 Lethrus apterus
ATCTTCTGTGAGTTCGTGAACAAGTTGAACTTTGTATGGGTGCAGTTTTTCTTTTTTTAAAAACTTTACTACAAACGACTGACTAACATTTTGTTGTAAGGCAATTTCTGTTGTAGTTGCGTGAGGGTTGTCTTCTAATGACAGCAAAATATCTAACTTTGCATCGTCGCTTATTCCTGGTGTTCCAGATTACCCGCGCTTTCCGTTTCATTAAATTTTGCAACAATTCTGCTTACTGTGCTTCTAGCAATTGGAGGTCTTTCAAAATGTGTTTCATTAAATAAATGACTTCGAAGTCTATCGCCATCATTAGAATTTCCTTTCTCTTTCGGTTAAAGGAGCCATAATAATAAAATTGGTATGACACTGACAAACAGTTATTTTATTAAAACAATTGAAAAATTGATAAAAACAGATGTTCTTACTAGGTAACTTTAAGTTTTAATTCATTTAATATGTAGTTTTTTTTTTTCATAAATTCAAAATCAAGTTTATTTTGTTTTTTATTAATTTATTAATTTTTTCTTATGTGACTCCTACTTCAATTATTTTTTTTAATGCAGAAAAACAAATAATGTAAAAAACCTAGCTCCCTATTTAAAAAAAAAATATTGATGACGTCATAACTTTGACAAATCTGACGTTTTATTTTTTTGACTTATGTCAAACGTCGAGGAATAAAATAAACTGTTTGACGTGTTTTTGCATTTTTTTCAAAAATGAACATTGTACGTTTTATGAATTGTGTGCATTACTTTATCATAACCCTGTATAAATATGAATTGGAAATTATTGAAAATATCCTGCGCCACTGCATGGATTAAAATGTGCCAAGTGATGCTAACTAAAAACGAAAAATACGAAAATTCGTTTCTGTACATTGATAACGCATCAGAGGTCTCTTTTGAAATGAGCTATACGTCCCTAGAGTTGTATCCATATATCCATACGGATTTCAAAATTCGTTTGCAAATTATCAATTTATGATAGTGCGGATTTTCGCCCAAGCATCAAGTGTTTGTTCCTATATTTGATTCTCCCACTACTTTTTATGTGCTCATTCCATTCCATTCCAAGTCCACATCCAAAGCCAATTATGCCATTTATTAGGGTTCTTTGTTTAATCCGCTTATTCGTGAAGTTGACAAGGACCTACTTATTCTCCCTTTTTTGATCCATCTATTGACACCTTTAACAGCTATTTGTAGTTTTTCTTCAGATGCACTTACTGTCAGTATTGCAGTGTCATCTGCGAAGGCTGCTATTTTAGTTTCATTCCTTTCAGGAATGTCCTTCGTATATAATAATATAGCAAGGGACCAATTACGCTGTCCTGGGGGTACTCTATCTCTAATGTATTTTAACTCAAGAGTATCTTGTCTCACTCAAAACATCCTGTCAGAAATGTATGATGCTAAAAGTTCACAATTTATTCAATTTCAGAACGAGGTTAAGATGCCACACTTTGTCGAAAGCCCGTACCACGTCCAAAAATAACGTGAGACAAACCTTAGTTTCCGATGAACTTGTTCGATCGTTGTGTGCTAATTTCTGAAACTAAACCGATGGTTAGGAACCAGTTGCTTTTCTTCAGATATTAGTTTCAATCTCTTTAGGTATAATTTTTACATGGTTTGGATAGAACTTGTGTAGTAAGAATAAGCTGAACTCATAAGGCAGTTCTCGTGCTTTCTGGATCATTATCATCTCAGCTGTATAGTCTAGGGCGTCTAGGCACACATCCTGATCTAAAGCAAGCTTTAATAAAATTTGTGCTCTTGGCAATTGCCTTGCTATGTTAGTTTTTAAGGACCTGTCCTGTTATTACATCAAAGCTAGGTGCAATTTTAGACCCTTAGCTAGAGTCATTGTTTTTAAACATCTCAGTGGTCTAGTGGTAAGACGGTGTGACGAGTCGCTCCTGGGGAGGAATTTTTCTCCTGGTATGTTCAGTACCCTCCTGTGTCAGCTTTCACTATTGGCATAATTAATTGGCCAGCACCACACACACATACAAAAAAATCTTTCATTAAGTGTAATTTGAATATCTTCCCAGCCTGTATGTTTATTTGCCAGCTGCTTTTCTTTTTTATTATGTTATCACTTAGTAGGTATTAATGATATTCCAGAATGGTCAAAGAATAAGCCTGACTAATCATCCATCCTAATATAATTCGCAATATTTTTCTCATTATAAAATATCAATCAAATCAGGACTTGTTGTGGGTTTGTATGCCAGTGATTGGGACGTCCTGTAGAGTACGCTTTGCTGCCATTTGCAGTTATTGGCGAATATGGCAATAATTAATGCACTTGGTAGTAATTATTTTCAAGACCCACTGTATATGTTTAGAGTTAAATTCACCTCCTATTATATGCCGTTCTATATGTATTATTTTAGGTTTGCTATAAGCTGCTAGCTAGTTAGTCATTAAGATTAGTTGTAGAACAAAAAGTATTTAAATTTAGATTCGTACAAACCAAATCCAATATAAAAATAAAGAAAAAACTTACTCTTTGCTATTTTCATCAGTTACGACACAAGCAACTATGGCCGAAGTATCGTTTTCAATCAAAACATTTTAGCATCAGTTTCTCAAACATACACAACTTACCAAAAGTTTGGAAATCCATGACAAAATATTTAGCAGAGAAATTAGGAATAAAGTGTTATGGGAACACCCGCCCACTTAATTTCAATCAACATTAACACTTAACAAGCAGAACAAGAGGCTATTGTATACAATACCAACTCTGCTCTTATAAAGAAAACCAGCTTGTTATGACATATCGAACGAATTGTTATTAAAAACAGGCCTTGATACAAACGCCTCTTTTCAAACAAAAGTTATTAAATTCTACCTGCTTGCCTTAAACCAAAATAACGCAATGAAAATGTTATCCAATTCTATCTTAGCAATTGTATATTTTATAAAAAAATCATTTATTTAAGTTCAAATTCATACAACTTAGATTAAATTTGTTATGCATAAAAAATAACTTTTTTTTTTAATAATAATAAAATTATTATACACACGACCGTTTGAATATAAAAATCCTTACATAATTTGGATTGCAAATGCGGATTTTATAATAAGATGCTCCAAATGGGTTCGTGCAGAGGCATAATAATAAAGAAAATCTGTCATTTAACCGACAAAATTTGATAGATTACGTGTTTTGGCATCAATCAACAATTCAGCACAAACTGTATATTTATAAAATGATGCATATAAGAGGTATCCATTAAATTAAATTCTTTCAGTAACATTTCTCCCACACACTAATTAGCATCATGCATACACAGCGTGCGTATAGTATCTAATTTTATCAATGTTGACGTTTCAGTGCGACGTTATTACTTACGTGAATAAAATGTTAACTAGTGCATATTTGAGTATTGGGCATCTGCATCCTTATTCCTGAAAAGATATAAAAATTATATCTGTCTGGAGTCTTGACTAGATTAAAAATGAAAAATGTTACTAGAATAATGTTAAATTGGGGTCAATAATTTCTTATGATACATATCAGTACATATAATAGTCTAACGACCTTAATTTCATGCAAAGTATCGGGATTAAGCGAAGTAGTTACATGAGCGCTTTATGTCAACTTAGTTAGTTACCTAATAATTTACACAAAGCGTTTCGGACGAGTTTGCAAGAGAAATCAACTGTTAGATATAGTTTATGAGGTAATTTCTACAAGAAAATCCAATTTGAATTAATAAAATTACAACAGGCTTTATTTGTACATTTTAAACATCTAACGTTAATATAGCAATAACATTGTTTAAGAGAGAAACATTAGGTCAAAATAAAAATATGTCCGTGTTTGGTAATAAAAATGAAAATTAAGTTAATTACGTAGAGAGAAGTTTAATATTTGTATTGTGTAATTTTGAATATAAATTCATTTCTGTAGTTAATATTTTAATATTTGTTTGTTTTTTTCTAACGGACGTTTGCACCGCTCTCACTTAATTTTACACCGCATTCATTTAATATCCACGGAAATCATTGTCATAATAATAATAATAAAAAAAAAAACATTTTAAGATTACTTAAACGACCGCAAATGGTTCTAATACATTTAAAATAAATTTTCGCCCTGAGAATGTTGTTAAAGAAAATCTTCATAGGTTATACGCATCGTTCCACCACGCCATAAGTGAATTAGTTTCGCAGATATAAAGGCAGCAGCAACAAGACATAATTTGTTAACGAACTTTAAGTAACACATTAAAAAGTACGATGGAATGAATTAACCACATTTTAAGTTTTAATTGTCAAAAGAGAAGCAGATAAGGTAAAAGAAATCGAACTATGAAATAGAAATGAAGTATTAGCCAGGTTTTCCTTACCTACAAAAATGAATGAATGAGCAAAACGAAGCCCGAAGTGGTTTGTCTCGTTGGACCGTGGTCTAGAGGTATGGGTGTACTTCTAGAGTAACAAGCCCTTTTCTTTGCAGCCCTTAATGTTAAATTTAAGATTTTATTATTATTATTTTTTTTTGTAATTGATATTAACATTTTATTGAATATTTTTGCATTAATAAAACACAGAAATCTTATGAAAAATACTGTTTAATTTTGAAAAATTCAACCTACACAACCATCTCCTAAATGCGTTGGTAAAATCTACACAGTCATGGAAACGATTACGAGTATGTATTTGGAAATAGAGCGCTAACTTCTATTTGAACGAAAATGGGGACGCCTCTGCTTTAGAACATTCAACTTCTTTCCTCATCATGCATGAATATGTTTAAAAATGTCCACATTTCTTATATTTTTTATGTAATTCAGTTTGCATAACATTTTACATGTGTCGGAGGCGGCTGCAATAATTAATATTAACCCTCTTTATAAAATATTGATAATACGAATTAAAAAAAAAAAAAAACCTTTATTTGGCATATCTCGTATATACATTCTCATTTGTTTATTTATTTATTTACAATTTTACATTTTAGCCCGCTCCTTTGCTTCCTTGCTTTCGACTTCCCTCCTCTTTACTTTCCGATTTTTTCCTTGACTACTTTTAATAACTCCTCTCCCTTCCCCGTCTCGCTGAAGCAGATTCTCCATTTTTCCCCCTACTCCTCACCTCCTTGTCCCATCCTCCGTCGCACTCCACCATCCAGTGCTCCCATGTGTCTTTCCCTTTTTTTTTTTTTTTCTATTTGTAATGATGGGTAGACAAGAGAAAAACACAATAAAAATCAAATTTTCCAAAAACAAAAACATCACTCTTCAGTTCTTCCGATGCTCGTTTAAAAATTGTTCCATTTGTCCGCTTCGTCCGTAAAAAAAATGAAGCGTGACTCTTTCCAACAATGCGGATATTTACCTCGCGTTGCGTAACACTTAATTACGGAATTAATTCAACAAACGAGCCGAGACTCGTTTTCCTATTTGAAAATGTGTCGTCGATTCGATCCGTGTACATACATTTAACGGTCCGATGGATCGTCGTCGCGGTCTCTCGCAAATTTCGCGCTTCGATTGATCGACTGAAAGAGTCGCGAAAATCGGCACGGACCCGGATTGATTTGATTGAATTTTTCGTGTGAAAAAAAATAAGTAGGCGAGCGGCCTCGAAAACAATGGAAGAATACCGACAAATTGGAACAAAAATTGAAATAATCGCGAGGAATATATCAAGTAGGCGACTGTGAATTTGAGAATGTTTAAAAAAATCTTAAATAACTTGGCAAGACATCACGCAACTTCATAACACGTTTACTGATTTTTGAGAATTTAATTCTACTGACTTGATAAGACTTCAAATTGAAAAATTCTCTAATTAGGTACTTGAAAATGTATCAAGTATCATAAATGACTCTTCAAATTCTACACAATTGAATGTAATGATCTAATGATTAATGATCTAATGATAATATGTCGTAACGTAATTCCACGGCACAAACAAAGCTGCTTTCTTCCAGATTAATCTTCAGACACAAAAGTTACTCTCAATCAATTTATTAAACAAGTGTGTTTATGTAACGCAAAGCCACCTGTCTCATCTAACGCCTCACTCAACCGATTTAAAACTCCATTTCACAAACATAATTGCCTTTTAAATCGGCATCATCGCTTCGCATAAACGTTCTACGGTGAAAGGAACGTGCAGCGACGTTGCGAAAAAAATCAAAAAGTTTTTTTTCCCAGTTACATAAGTACGACGACGGCAGTTTTGAATGACGACAACGTTACGAACGGATCGACGTCTAATTGGCGTTTTAATTCGGAAATTAGAAAGTGGCTGTGACAATGTGCCTTAACGTAAATATAATATTTCAACCGGCGCGGTGTTTTCCTTACGCAATGACTTTCTTCTAAACGTGCCGGAGGCGTTTCTTCGAAACGACGAGGAATGAAAACGACCACCCCAACATATGACGATACGTAAAATTCGGAAAAATTGTCCCATAAATAACGCTAATCGAAAATAATTTTAAAGAGGGAAACATGGGAGAATAAAAAAAAAGAATATTTGCCAATTACATTTTTTTAATTTTGATAGGTTGGATTAAATTCTCCCGAATGCTTTAAAAAGTACTGGATGAAAAGAAGTTTGTTTCTGTGACGAAGAACACGTCACAAAACTATCGTACGCCGTAACAAAAAATAACAATAAATAAAAGTAAAAGCATGTATAATCGAAATTAATCTTTTTAATCGCTTATAGCAACTGATTTGATCGTAGAGCGTTCGTAGAAATAATTAACAAATTTCTTATGAACTTGTCCGAAAACCGTTTAATAAATTGCTTGTAATTTATATTTATGATGTAGACTCGTGCAAAATTGAAATGTGAACATTACGAAGCCGGTTTTCAAAAAGGTCATCCGACCGTTTTGAATTTAAAACATTGCGCCATATTTCGGACAACACGTTTGAAAGCGTATCTGTTGGTAAAACCCCCAAAGAAGTTATTTCTTCGTTTTACCAATTCCGTTTGAATGAATTCCATGTTGTTTGTTCATAAATTCGATTTTATATTCGAGCGTGCGAAAGTGTTCCAGCCCAACTTTTAATTTAAAAAATCGCAACTCATTTTCTAAAACAATATGTACCTAGCGTGAATTCAAACATAGATTACTTCGTTTCGATTATTTTAATATGTTTTTTTTTTAAATCATTTTGATTCCATCACCTTATTCATTAACTTTATTAACTAGACGGTGACGTACACACGTACACTATTTTGCCCTAGAATGTACATACGTGTGCATAGAATTAAACACTAAACTAACCTAACCCAATTAATTCATCGAAATAAAGCGAACATTCATTTTTTTTTTCAAACAAATTTAAATATTTGCAACGTACATGTTTATTTGGTCCTCCGAGCCGAATCCAAATAAAAGTGTTACTTTTTTATACTGGCTGTCCCAAAACTATTCCCCACTATTAAAGATGAAATGTTGTTTTAATGTTAAAATGATTACTTTCGTAGCAAAAAAAAATCTGTTTATGCTTAATGCTCATAAATGCATTTTTACGTACATGCAAGTCGATTATCCGCAATTTTCTAGAACATTTCGAGCGTTAATCGCTCGATTCGAAAGTGACTGTCCGCTCTAGGGGCAAACGTTTTGCATATTTTCAATTTTTCTCGCAACGAAAACGCACACGAAATTCATCCGAAGACGACGACGACGATCGCCGCTGACACGATTTGAAATCCAAGACTTCGGACGGATACGACGTATCTAATGCGTAGGTTTTTAATCGTGCCCATTCCTAACATTGTGTGCGTGTGCCTTTTTTTTGATGATTTCTCTCGAGCTTTCGCTTGTCGGCATTTACCCGATTTTTGGTGCGTAATTTTATAGTCAGAATAATTGGGGGAAAAATTTGACAACATTTTAGACAAAAGACTTATTTATTTAAAAAAAAACGCGTTCCATTCAACTTTTTTTCAAATACTTTGTGGGTTAATGTGTCGATTTGAAAACAGGGCCGTTGATGCATACACGATGCAGTGTCGATGTGTGTTGTTGCATTCACGCTAAGACCTTGGTTACGCCCTGTATATCGGTTGCGAAACGTCGTTTTTAAATTTTCCCATTTTTATGCAAGTCGAAGTCGAAGGTAACTAACGTCAATTAAAAATAACAAATTAATAACTTTGCAATTCAGATTCAAAATTTGATTCAAGTTCTCCAATCAATTCTCATTATTAAAAATTATATTATATATTTATTTACGAAACGTGGGCTGATCTGAATTAAATATTTTAGATTCAGATTTGAATTTAAATTTAAAATTATCTGTACAATTTTTTTATTTTTGGGTTTATGAGTTTCTCGATATTTGGGCAAAGTTGGGTTATGTTGTTTCTGTTGAATTCACGCTGACATATTTAATACATTTTTCTTCTATAAATATATTCGTTTTAAAATATTTTTTTTTTTTAGTTATTACAAACTATTTTGCGTTTGAATTCAAATCATTTGCGAGTCTAAAATTTCAAATTTTTGAACATAATTTTAAAATTATTAAAGTTATTAGAGTTTTTTTTTGATTTTTGAATTTTGGGTTTAAAATAAATTTAAATTAAATTAAATAAACTTCTGACTTTATTTTGGGTTGGTCCGTTTGGATTTATGGGTTTGCTGGTAACTTTTCTTATTCCATTATGTTTTGTTGAGTTGGGTTTTGTTTTTATTTTTAACATTTTTAAAATTGTATATCTCCAGCAATTTTTTTGCTTTCATTATATTTATTTTATTTTAGTTATTTTTAAAATTTGTTGAGATTAAAAAAATATATATTTTAGGGAAATTTCATTTCACAATTTTTTGACGAATCCTTACACATCAAAAAAATAATTTCTTGTAAATTAATCGACCAACAACTTTTCCATATGTTCGCGTTGTTATATCATAATTTTTCACTTAATGAATAGAGACCCCCGTCCGGTGAATGGCAAAGAACGCAACGCTTAAATGTCAAATCGTCACATAATCACAGTCAAAAGCTCACCTGTTACGCAATTAACAAAAACGACCAGAGACGCGATAGCCAAGATAGCCCTCCTAGGCTGCAGCATTTCGACCGACGTTGCGTAACACTCAAAAAAAATTCAAAATCCACAAAAACACACAAAATCCACCAATCTACGAAATCAAGAGCCCATATTCGCACGTTGAAAAACGCCGACGACGCGCCGTGTAAATCGTCCGAAACAAGCAATCGAAGAGAAAAAACAAAACGCGTACGCGGTTTTGCGCGGATGCCTTCGATGTCTTTCAGAACGAACTGGAAGGTAGTCTAACGAGCACTGAGTAACTGTCCGGGTCCCATTACTCACCTGTGCCTCTTACAAGACTTTAACAGCTTTTAGAAAGCGGTTTCGACGCACCAGCGTTCAGCTCGAAATGATATTATTGGTGATGACAAATTTCGATCGTACAACTTGATACACTTAATCGACAAATTTCAATGAAGCGTACTATGAAATCTTGATTTATTTTGATCTAGTAGGTTGTAAATCTTTTATATATGTAACCTATTTCTTGGATTTTTTTATTCCCGTACTGGGTTCAATACTGTTAAAACGGCCCTGTAGCAAACTTCTTCTCCAATGTATTCTCTTCTTCCTTGTTTTATCTTCATTTTATATTACTCCTTTGTTTATATGAATTTTTACCTATTTTCCTGTTTTTTTTTGCTGTTTTCTTTCTTTTTCTTTTTTCAGGATACAAGTAAACACATTGTACCCAGTCCGGCACTTTTTTCTTTCCTGTGGGCATAGCATCATTAGAAACCTATCGAGTAACGTCTAATTTTTTTTTACTGATATAAACAATCCTTTCTTTGTGTTGACTATTAAAAGACGAATTCATGAAGCGCACAATCGTACATTAATGAAAACTGTGTCACATTTAAAAGGAATTCGGTACTAGTATGTAGAACTCCCGCCTCCAGGTATTTCGTTTGCCGCAGACCTCTCTGAAGACTCTGTGAAGCCACAAGCGAAGCGGAGGACTATCGACTCTCGACAAGATGACCTGCATCTTCGTAGCGAAGAAAATGCCATCTTTTTTTGCACGCGAACAGGATCTCTATTTACGGAGCCGTTTCGTCTTGAACGAATAAAACGGATTCAAAATTTCTATAAACAAATTATATGGAATCTTCTGTAATAAACTTATGTTGTAACTCACAATTAAAAAAGAAAAAAATGAACGTTATGTATGTTTAAATGATTAATTAAAAATCGATGAATTAAAGCAAGAATTTCATATTCAAGGACTTATTGCAACTGTCACATTTAAATTTCGCGCCGTGTGCGGTGGCGTTTGTATTACGTAGTGGCGCTTTTCACAGTCGAGTCAATTTAACTTTTGTGCATATTCATGTTGCAAACACGTTTGCGGCGAAACAACGCCGAAATCAGAGGTATCATTCGTTTGTGCATGTAACTCGTTTCTAAAGCCCAAATTTGCAGCGAGTTGTTCCTCGCCAGATCTACGTGAAAGAAACGGAACCGACATGCGAGCTCGGGGCTTTCCAAGACAAAATGGAAACTTCCCAAACGGCGACACCGACAATCCGGCGGATATGTTACCACGCGAGGATTTCAACGAAATCAACGAACGTCGGAATATGAAAAAATTCAAAAATTTCTTTTGACATTTTTAATTTATAGGTATCTACATTGACTGCGGGGAAATTGTCTGGTGTATTTTTCGAATCTGCGCCATTATTGTCGTCGTCGTCAACGTCATATGTACGTATTGCCTTTTTTTTGATCTATTTGTGACTTTTCGCCCATAGGTTTGGTTTTGGATCCGACTCCGATCGTTAAAGTTTACGATTACTTTGTCGAAGTTCAAGAAGATTTCGACTATGCCGGCAAAATCGAAGAAAAATCCAAAGACATAAAAATGTTACAGGCAAAGATCGGGTTTTTGAACGAACAGGTCGCCGAATTAAAGCGGAATTTTCGTGACGTGCAAAATTGGAGGTTGGTTTTTATTTAACGTTTAGCGGGGATTTCCACGATGCGTTTTAGGGAAAATTTGCAAAAGGAAGTAGCGGAAATGTACAACAAAACGAAAACCGAAACTGCCGAACATTTAAGAAATCTGGAAGTAAAAATCGAAGAAGCTATCAGTTTATACGATGCCGATAAATTAGGGATTATTGGTAAGTGTCTTTTGTGAAGTTTGAATGCGTCCATTTTTATATTTACGCAATTGACGCCAACTTTACGGCGTTTCAATTTAAAAAATTGATGCTAAATAAATGCATAATTCTCACATGAAATGAACAAAAAAAATGCACATAAGTAGTATAAAAAGTTAGTATAAAAAACT
This sequence comes from Lethrus apterus, assembly GCA_018397195.1. Taxonomy (NCBI): domain Eukaryota; kingdom Metazoa; phylum Arthropoda; class Insecta; order Coleoptera; family Geotrupidae; genus Lethrus; species Lethrus apterus. The sequence goes on from JAFFZR010000983.1 coordinate 11,344, forward strand.
AGCAAGACATATTGTTTAGCTGGAAATAACTCAATCGCCTACATTATTATTGTAAATCTAAAGCTTTTTTCATAGATTACGCTTTGGAAAGCGCCGGTGGAAGCATAATTTCAACTCCATCGACGCTTCCGTATCCAACGAAGGCGTCCTACGATTTGATGGGCGTCGTTAGTCTACACTCAACGTCGAGCCCAAGTCTGATGATTCAACCAGGGACCCTTCCTGGGCAATGTTTCGCCTTTCACGGTCAAATAGGCCGTATTAGGATCAAGCTCTCTCAAAAAGTGCACATCACTTCTGTGTCAATGGAACACGCATCTCCCAAATTAGTCCAACAGACAACCAGTTCTCCGAAAGATTTCAAGCTTTACGTAAGTAAAACGTTAACAATTTGATTATGTAATCGTTGTCGTTTCTAGGGCTTGGAAAACGGTGACGTAGAAGACGTTAAAGAATTGGGCGTTTTTACATACAAAGCGGACGACAAGGCGCTACAGACTTTTGAACTCAATAATGAAGAAAGTTACGAGTTCATAGAGTTGAACATTTTAAGCAATTATGGCCACCCGGAGTACACCTGCGTGTATCGTTTCAGAGTTCATGGTATTCTTAAGTAAAACTTAGTCAAGATGTAAAAATAAGTTTCAATATTTTTCAAACTTTCAACAAAATATATGTATTGTGTTTCACTTTAATTATAAGCTCATAAAATTTGTGTAATCAGTTGAAATAAATCAAAAGGAAAACGTCACTAAAACATGTAGAACAACTCAAAATCATTGTGAAATGTATTTTAATAAAATGTGTACATAACATACACAAATATAAAGGCATTAATGCCAGTCAGGTGAGCCACCCCAGTTAGGTTGGGCAGGTTGTGCAGCAACGGCGTTGGACGTCCAATCACTTTCGACTTGTGTGGCCCAATCGTCGGTGGCTGCGGCGGCAAACGGAGCGGCCGGTGGGACAACTCCAGGTGCCGGTACGGCAGCGGCCAAATCTTCAACAATCGGTTGTGGTTCCATCGGACCCCAATCCAAATCAGCGGGTTCGTGCGTAATAACTTCAGGCTTGGGAGGTGCCAACTCCTTCGCAGCTTGTTCTTCCTTTTCGGCTTCTTCGGGTTCACGATAGAAGAAAAGATCGACGACAATATCCCACTTGCTCTCGCGGGGGATTTGCCCGCGCAAACGGAGCACCTTAAAGCAAAATCTTTTTAATGTCTCAACGACACGCAAATTAATTTGATCGTGTTACAATCCATTCAGGTGGAAAAATCATTTTACATCATTTACTGTTATCAATAAGGAACAATTTTTGTCATCATTTGTATCTATAAAGAAACGTTTTTTTTTTTTTAACGGTACTTACTTCACGTGCCAAAAGCCACCACATCAGACCAATGCTATGTGGTGCTTTGTTATTGCAAGGAATGGCAATATCGACAAATCTGAGCGGTGAATCCGTATTGCAAAGGGCAATTACGGGGATGTTAACATAAGAAGCCTCAGTAATGGGCTGATGATCGAAAGCTGGGTCTGTTACGATCAACAAACGGGGTTCTCGAAATGCCGCTTGGATCTGATTGGTGAACGCACCTTAAACACAAAGAAACATCAAAAACAAATCGATTGCAAATATGTTTCAATTTAAACACTTTAAAGAGTCAGATGTTATGGTAAAATCATTGAAACTCATAGGTTCCTTAGTGTTATCATCATTTGTTGTAGCGAAAAACTGATAATTATGAATATACATACCAGGAGTAAATCGACCGGCGATTGGTGTTGCCCCGGTGTGCGCAGCAAATTTAAGCACGGCACGTTGTCCGTTTGATCTCGATGAAATAACAAAAACTTCGGCGGGATGTTCAATGGCGACAATGGCACGTGCAGCCAACAGTAATTTTTCCCACGTTCGTCGCAGATTTATGATGTTTACTCCATCCTGACGAACTTTGTATACATATCTACAAAACTGAGGTTTAGGCTGTTTGTGTATAAGAAACGAAAGTGATGAATGACAGAATTGAGAAGTTGGAAAAAGATAAAATAAAAAATAACATAATAATTACATGTCTAAAAGTAGACAAAAATAACAGGGCTGATTTGAAGAAGATATGGAGAACTTCATAATGAAGAGATAGATCAAAAAATAAGAATTAAGGAAGCAATAAAAATAGGACCAAGTTCTCTTTGGTAAAAGCCCAGAAGATTATGAAAAATATAAAAAAAAGAAAGGAAGTGAAAATAGAAGTAAAGGATTTTTATGTAAAATAGAATATAAATCCAGAAAAGATAAAATAAGAAATTAGACTTACTGGAAAGAACTTAATATAAGGCCGATAATGGAACAGACAGGAAAAAAACTAATTGAGATGGTTTGGACACATATGCCGCATGCCTGAACAACGAATTACAAAAAGGATTTACCAAACCAGAGTTCAAGGTAAAAAGAGGAGGGGCCAACCAAGAAAGACACGAATCGATGGAATACAACAAGACGCAAAGAAGAGTGAAATATCGTGGAAAATATGAAAGAGAAAACAAACAACAGAAATGAATGGAGAAGACTATACACAAGGAGAAAATAAAACTCAGCTCTTTCAGCCTTTCACTTTATGGTAGAAAAGGCTTAAGATTAAGAAGAAGAAGTGTGTAAGATCAAGATATAATATAAAACAGAGTATGTGCAAGCTATGATTATGTAAAGAGTATGGAACTTATAGATAAAACAATAATCGTATCATGTATGCAAACTTCTTAACTTTACATGCAAATTACTTACTGTTCCATTTGGAAGTTGACATTTATCGTGCCGAGATGTGTGCAAGCCACCAACATCTTGGTCACATCGTCTTCTTTAAGACTCAACACCTCTAAACCTCCCGACATCTTCGACGTTATTTAGTGTTACGCTTAACCTAAAAAGACAAGATCAAAATTTGAAAAAATTAAAATTTTTAAAATACCACTTTAAAACCTGTCAAATTTAAAGTTAAAATTTAAATTAATAAAAAGAATCAATTGCAAAAGAATAATTTTAATATGAAACAAATGCCGAGTTATAGGATCACATGGACATATTCCAGTTTACATAAATTTACCGGAAATAATTACAAAACATTGTTAAAAGAGGTTTTAGTTTTAAATTTTATTCAAAATTATTACAAATTTCTTTAAGATTATACGAATATTTAAGGAACAAGAACTTACGTGCGTCAATGCCACTGGGAGAAGTTGTGAAAAAGAACGGTTTCAGTAGTACCAAAACAGATTATAAAAGTATACCAACGTTTAACGCATTAAATTGGCGGTAAATTTAAAATTTTTTATTTATAAATATTTTATAAATTATAAAGACGCTGTTCGTATATGACTGAACCAAAAATTATTACTTCGAGGTTTTTATAATGCATTACAATTTAATTAAAAATTATAAAATATTAAATTGTCTTCAAAATTTATTGTATTAAAAAAAATTCAAAATGTAATTTAGTTTATTTCACGTGAATCCAGTACCCTTTTGTTCTATTAATTAAGGATTAAGTTTAGAATTACAAAATTTCTATTGTATTTTCAAATAAGACAAATTGCAACAGTTTAGAATAGGTGACATTCGTTTAAGGCTTGTTGTATTACACCTATGCATCACACTTTCTGCTTGTAGTAATTAAGGTAATACAAGCTTATTTTTGTGGTAAGGGTGACATATTTTTAATGAAAATATAACTCATTTAATATACATTTATTTTAATGTCGAAGCTATAAGTAGAAAAAAGACATCAATCTTCTTTTTTGGAGTCCTGTATACAAAACTCATTTATGTACCTGCTTCAAGTGTCTACGCACTGCTTCAGTTGTTTTAAATTTTGCAGAACAATTGGGACATTTCCTATACAGTTTCTTGTCATGGTGTTCCAAATGACCTTCGATAAAACTATAAGATTTCGATGTTTTTGAACAAACGTGACATTCGTAAACATGCGGAATGAAACCTTTCGAATGAAGCCGTGCGTGTAACCGAAGGGATACCCTTCTGCTGAAGCCTAAATCGCATATGTGACAGACGTACACAACGTCCGTGCTCTTGTTATCAAAGGAACTACGCTTGGAATTCGTCTTGCCGCAAGTGTGTTGTAAAAACATATGATGGTGTATGGTCTTTCCGTCCTTTAACTCTTGAGCACAGCTCAAACGCCTACACTTGACAAAATTATCATGATATGAAGATTCGTAGTGGTTTTGCAAAGCAGATTTGAATATGAATTCTCTGGAGCATATTTCGCACTTGCTGGTGTCGTTTTCCACGTGTTTTTTAAAGTGTTTGACAGCTTCGACCTTGAGCATGGTTGCGGAGCAAATACGACATTTTATATTTGCGTCACTTCTGGTCGTTTCAACACTTATGTTTGGATTGTCTTTGTTTACATTTTGATCAATGTATGTTATTTTTTTCATGTTCCACGAAGCCAATTTATGCCTTGTAAAATGGCTCCGCATTGTTTTTTTTGAACTGTACGTTGCATCACAAATGCAACATTTATATTTTGCCAACGTATTCAACCCAGTTTCTAAAATTATTTTGCTTTTCTCCATCAACACCTCGTCGATGTACTTCATCCTGTTAAGTTCGTCTTCAGTGATGAGGTCGAAACACAAATCTTTAATTAAATCGAACATGAGCCAATTGTCAAAACTTTCATCTTTGTAATAATCGTCGTCAAGGGTGAAATCGCTCCATACGAAGAAGTTTTTTATGTCTCTTTTAAGTATAATTTTGTGTTTGTTGGAATTTTTGTGATCTTTTAGGTTGCCCACGATTTTGTTGCAGGTGTAACACTTATTTTTTACACGAAGGGATTTTTTAAATTTGTCGCATGCCGTGCAACTGGTACTTTTGGCCGCCTCCTGTTCATTTAATTTTCTCTTTTTAGTTTGATCCTTGATTCTGCTTGAATCTAAACTATCTTCATTTTGTTGGGTTGCTTCATGTTCTTCTTTCAGAAAAATTTCTTCGAATATATTTTTGTTTGTCACGTTTTCGGATGTGTTTAACGAATCATCTTCAGATTTAATTTGTAAACTTTGTTTATTTATGGATTCAGCGGAAATACTAGGTTTTTTCGAATCATTGTCTTCATATTTATTTTGTGCAGTTGGTTCATTTATGGAAGTATATGGAAATCTTTCGTTGTTTGATGGATTTCCTAAAAAATTAAATAATCATGACTCAAAATTGACATAAATTAAGTTTACGATACGATTGGAATTTGAGATGATGACAAAAGTGCACTGATAACCATGTCATAAAAAAAATTTGAATTCAGTATTATATTGAATCCTAATTTAACGTCTCAACTAAGATTTGTAGCCTAGACTTTAGAGATTTTAGAGATTACTAATCAGAGGGGACTTCGTGGGAGAAGTGACAGAGAAATGCCAAACAAAGGTTTTTTTTTAATTGTCTCTCCCAAAATTCCAATGTATGATCATGAATAATTATTACCTTCCGTACCTACATTATTGTCAGTGACAGTATTTATGATTTGCGTATGCGAGGTAATTTCAGAAAATGGTGCAACTTGGGCTACATCATGACATACTGTAACACTATTATTTGCGGCATTTTGCAAAGAAACATTTGTGATATTTCCATTGTGTATGAAGCTCGTCAGTGCCTCATTTGTAGTATTTTGCAATAAATAATAAGATGCATTTTGTATTGGGACATTTGTAGTACTTTTGTCTACTGCATTTTGTACAGATGCATTCGCATCAGCTGGTATGTACGCCACACTTTGTATTGGCTGATTTGGTATGTTTTGTAATAAAAAAACCGGAACACACATGTTATACATTGCTGGTACAACAGGGACATTTGTCGTAGTTTCATCGGTTGCCATGGGTGTGTTTGAAATACTTGTATTATTTGTATTAACAATAGGTACCCATTGAGATGTTGTATATGGCACATTTAATGTGGGTACATTTCCCATGTTTAATTTATTTTCTCTACTGTTTGTTTCTTGTGTCAATAGTTTTTTGGTGATAACTGGAGTCGACTTCATTTTCGAGGTTATATTTGTTTTCATCAATATATTGTTACCAATAATGCACTCTTGAGCTGAATCATCTGATTCTAAGCTACTATCACTAGGTTCATAATTCGTATCTGATGATTCGTCACTTTTGAATTTGTTTGTGTCATTTTCACTTTCGCTCTCTGATAGAGTTTTACGCCTCACATTACACGTTGTTCTTTTAGGCCGTAACTCATACTTTTTTGTTAGTTTTTTCTCTTGTAAAGTATCAAAACTTTTATCTTCATTCGTGTTTACTTCTTCATCTGAAAAATCGTCCAGAACAATTTCAATATTTGGTGTCATTCCGTTTCCAGATTTTTTCTTCTTAACTTCAGTTTGATTCAACTTGGAAGCATCCAGGCTAACTTTAAACGAAGTTCCATTTTCAGCAAAACTACCGTTGACCACTTTCTGATACAGAATGCACAGGACTTCATTTTTGTGCAATTTTATTCTTTTGACGAGCTCGTTGAATTGCTCGAATTTTCCAACATCCAATTCGTTATCGATCGATACGTTCATTTGTTTCAGTTCATTTAAGATCATGGGTAAGTTGTCCAACTCGACGAGACATTTTTCGCATTTGATTTCGTGAGGATTGTCCCAATAACTTGTCAATATCGTTACGATTTCTGTTAAGTGGTTGCGATTGTGTTTTAATAAAGAGTATGGTGTGGTAAATGAGTCTGCACAAATGTTACAAATAAAACATGCACTCGTAATTGGTTCATTTGTTTCGTTTAGGGTTTGGCTTTGTTCAAGTTCACTGATATTCTCTTGTTTTATGTCATTTTGGTTATAGACACCGAGCATGGTGTTCATGATTGGTACAAACCTAAAAAAAGGTTTTTAAGTGGATGTTTTACTTGCACAATAAAAAAAATTTTATTTACGGAGATTATGGAACAAAATTATAAGACAGAGACACTTGTATCAACATAAATAATAACACAGTAATGTTTAAGATATATATTTCTTTTTATATATTTATATATATTCATCTATATCTAATCAGGTTATGTCCACAAATACATTTTTATGTACACTTGTGCCAGTTTGACCAACCCACTCAAAGAAGCTATCCCCAACCAGTGATACCAATCTCTAGAAACGAAAAATCCCTCATATTCGCTCTGAAAATCCCACTTCAGGAAAAATCTCTTACCAATAGTTGTTTAAAATTTTATATAGATATATAAGTTGGGTTCGCTCCGTGATTGAAATTCAAAAGGTCAGTTTTTAAAATTTTGCGATGTAAATATATGCTTCGAGTTGGGTTCGCCCCGCAATTGAAGTCAATTTTTAATTTTTGTAAAAAAAAAAATCCCACTAAATGTACAAAAAATCCCACGAGTTGGCTGAGGCTGCGGTCGAGGCAAGATAATCTCGAGGTCGTTAAAAAGTTTCGCGGCCGTGATATAGACAATATTTTTTGTGCAACCGTAAAAGTTATATAATTACAAAAGCAAATATGAGTGATTTGAAAAGAACATGTCGATTTAAATAGACCTTAATGAAATTGAATTTGGCGGCTTGTGTTGAGGACGTAAAATAGTCATTTCGCGTACGGTTGCACAAAAAAGTAATTTCTAGCGATATATAAGCAACATAATTATTGAGGGTGGGCTGAGATAAAAACAGATTTCAACGACATGACCTTTATTGTATAGCAAAAAGAAACGTCTGAAACCAAGACACTTCAACGAGGAACAACGAGTAACAAATGTACATAACATGTTAAAATATTTAAAAAAATATACTGCACGTCATGCTACTACACATAAAAAGAAATAAAACCGTGCCTGCATGTATAAAAAATGTAATTAAATAGAATCCAACGGACGCAATATAAAAAAATAAATACAAGGTCCTTGCGATTTATACGAACGGCGATGACCGTAAATCTTAGATGCAAAAGCAAAAAAAAGAATCCTGCCACGATAAACTTCCAGATGATTTTACATATTTAAGTATAATCAGAATGTGTGACGTTAATTGATAATGGAAACAGATACTCTACCTGTACATGCAAATATACAATAAGTGGAAGGCATCATTTATTAACTATACAGTTTATACACTTTGAAGGTGTTTGTGGTAACGACGCTAATTCGAAAAAAAAAATGGTGTACAGTGTCCTAATTAATTAAAACGTTACGTTAATTTGTAATGACTAAATTCCTCACAAATAAAAATCAAACAAAGTCGAAAGAAATCAGTCGGGCGAAATAAAATTAACCATATATAATTTTTACTTACAAACTATCATTTAATTGCATTACTAATGTTCTGTTGATGTGTGCGTGTCAATATTTACAAAAAAAAACTATCAATATACATTAATCGCGCCAAAATTTTAAAAAACGTGTATACGCAAATACAATTTGTTGCTTATGACAAAGAGCCATGTCATCTTCGGTGTTCCAAACAATACACCGAAACTGAACAATCTAACGTACCGGTCGCTAAGGCGACCTTATGGGGATGATAAGCCAGACAACTCACTGGCCCAATTCGGTATCCCATAAAGCCTTCGTAAGATCGAATCACGTTTAAACAATTACCTGAGAACTCGTGAATGCTTATGCTTTGATTTGACGCACTGAAATACATCAATCATTTGAGAGCAAATTTAAATCGAAAAGGCTTACCATGCGTAAGTATCCGCTCCACGATGAATCGCGAACGCGGTTAAATTCGAAGAATGTAACGGTTCCGTTTCCAAAACTGGACTATTTAATCTTATGTCGTAAATCCTTACTACTCCATTCACACTAAAATAACAGTCAATATAACAAACAATAAGACGACAACGGCGACTGGAAGTGGAAAAGGTGGGATAAATAAAACTAACCATCCACCGATAATTTTATCACCACGCAGTTGAATCCCAAGCAGAGGTGAGCCGTTTTCAATCCAAGTCTTAACACGTGCCTCGTTCGGACTACATCGCCTATCGAATAGCCTTACAGAACCATCGGCGCAGCCAGTGATCACAAGTCCCATTTTCGTCGATAGTCCGTTAGTTTCGGGACTTCTATCATGGTTGAAAGACATTACTAGACCACTATCCGTCACGGATTCATATTTGAATATTTGGGTCAGATCACGTTCATCCGAAACGTTTGCGTACGTCGAGTCGAGACATGTAACGGAGCAATCGGCACCTGTTTGTATGTCAAACACGCGAACCTCGCGTTCTGCATCCCAAAGACGCAAAACTCGAGTATCCCCTGTGGTTATTATCATTTGCGTAAACTGCTCCCATGCTAAGAGCAAACCAGAGGGTGCTACAACATAAATAAGTAATACAGATTTTCCCAACAAACAAAGTATTTACTATTGTTGCCCTGTCTGTTGTTTGGAACGACCAATTCGTTGTGAGCCTGCCAGGCGCTGACTAAAACAGGCTCTCGATTACCGCTACTATTCGGTCTCCATAATTTAACGCTACCATCATCAGAAGCGACCATCAACATTCCTATATCGAAAGCGTTCACCCATTCCATTGCAGTTATTCGACTGTTTGTGTTACGAGCCGACTTACAATGACAATATGACAACTTGGCACTGGTACCCCAATCCCAAATCCTACGTAACATTAATAAATAAAAAACTGTAATAAAACTGCATTACTCAAAAAATATTTTTTAATGTGATAAATTATCCGACGTGGTCTTCGCAAAGGCCTTTTCTGTCATTTTGCAGATGAAACCCAAGCAGATGGTAACGCTTAAAGAACACAATCGATAATTCGTTAATCAACTGTGACAGATGTATGGCCAGTGACGTCACACGCTTGAAAGTCATGTGACCTATCGTTTTTCGCGCGCTTAAAATTTGCCAATTTTTAACAATTCATTTTAGCCATACATGTAACTTTTAATACTTTTTAGTAGATTATTTGTTCTTACCACATATATTTATGTGAAATAAGATATAATTTATTGACATTAATAAAACGTGCAAGTTCCCCATTAGGTCATATCTAATAAGACTTTCGAAACTGGAATTACTAAAAACGACTCACGCAAAGCTATCACGACCGGCCACAGCAATTTGTTGGTCATAAGGATGAAACTGCAATATCGAAGGTGGAGCCGCGCATCTTGTAGTGAACGTTTGGGAAGCGAGTTTACTGGTACTAGCGCGTTTTTGTTCCTCCAACGCCTCTCTACGTATCATGCTATTCCTTAAATAAAATTGCATTCACGCGAAGTGCATGAAATCAAACGTAAACATACCTTATTTGTCTCCATTCTTTCTCATAGTACAATTTGGATTCGACGTCTTTGATGACTTCTTTCATGACGGACTGAGCGAATTGTCTACAAGACCAGGGTACGAATTGGGTCGTCACCAATGCAGTTCTTGAATCGTCTTTCGTCTTTCCTTCGCCGAATTTATCTATGTAGAGTTTTTTTCCATGAGTCAGTACTTGTCTGCTAGAAAAATATCGCAAAAAATTTTAACCCACTTTTGCATCCACATCTTTTTAATAAATTGTGGGATAAAAACATTGTATTTATACCTAGCAGCAAATCTATGTAAATCGGATTGTGGATGCAGCGTAGGCGGACTATCGGCTAAATATGAAGATCTATTAGGACTTGGCGGTAAACTCATGCTGGACAGTAGTGTTTGTCGATCACCAGGCTCCAACTGTTGTACAATATCCTAAAATTTCACAAAACAATAAAATATTTACCAACCTGATGAAAATCTTACATCTTTTTTCTTTCTAATATATCCAGTTACAACATTGGCCATTTCGGCAACTTCAGGATCTGAATCTGTATCCAACAAACACAATCCAGCCCACAATCTCATGTAAACAGAACCAAAGGGAAACCCAGACAGCGTTCCTAAACTCCCTGTGGTTCCGTGCAATAAAGGATGTCCTATACTACTTATTGACGAAACCGATGATACACGTTTCATCACTGAATCACCCACATCAAAGCCAGAGTGGCTTAAAGAAGGGGGTGTTACTCTCAAACGATCTCTACAACTTTTCATTGTAATAAATGCCCTTACGTTAAGTAAACACAACATACCTACTCCCGATTCTTTTCATGCTTAACGGTGTGGAATGATCTTGTGGGGTTAAATTTGAATGTTCGTTTAACGCGACGTACAAGAAAGTATTTTCGAAAGCCAAAACCACCCACTGCAAAGCTGAAATCAGTTCTTTTCGAACTAAGCTGCTCATGTCCCCAGTTAGAGTGTTTATCAACATCATTACTACCGAATGGTCGATGTTGTTTGCTTGTTCACATCGTTTTGTTACGGAATTTATGAAAGTTCCAAGTGCATATACAACTGCCGCACGAACCTATACAAATTATTATCATATTAAGAATTAAATTAACATAGAATTTATTTCAGACATAAAGTTTGTTGAGGATCTCAATTAAAGTGAGTTGGGCTATTCAGTTAGGTTTTCTACTTCAATTAATGATTAACTTTTTACCTCAGGACAAGGATCTTCTAAAAGTGTGTAAAGTTTATCGTGCGCCATGTCTCTCACACCAGTCCATCTAGCCTTTTCATATCGATCCCACAATCGACCAAGACATATAGCAACCCACTGTCTTAACTGTGGACATGGATCTGATAACTGTTCCAAACAAATACTAACTAACGATCCTTGCAACGCAGCCTCTTGTCCATCCCGATAATCGTTCACGATACAAGCAAGAACAAAAGCGGCTTGGGTACGATGTTGCGACTACAAAAAAATTCCCAAATCACAACTGTTGCAATAAATACTGAACTCACCGATATAGAAGGATCTTGCAAGACAGACAGGAAGTACTTGTGACCGTTGTCACGTACCAAATCAGTTTTGCACGTCTGTAAAAACAAGCTAGATGACAAACGATGTGATTTCGACTTATGTCGCAACTCACGTTGTCTACGGCCAATATCTTTGCCCAGATGAACACCAACAACGGTCTCAGTTCCTTGGCGCAACTCTGCAGCAATTTCAACACGTACGGAAATATTCCCACGGAAAGCGCCAAATTTACCGCCCACGGACCTAAATCTAAAAATTTTCCCAGCAATTCCAAAGCTCTCATCCGATGGACCTGACTCAAAAGTACTTGTAAGACAATAGGGAGTTGTTCGGGTGGATTACGCTGTTCTGAACCTAAAAGTCTACTAGTTTTATAAACCATATCTTATATACAGAGTTGCTCATTAGTGCGGTAAAGTAGATTTTATCCATTTAGATTTATTTTTTTCCGTAATTTCTCAACGAATGGCGAAATTAATAAAAGAACCATGGAATTTATCAGTTTCACAGAAAACTACTTAGGACATGCTAATACAGTTTTTGCTCAGAATTAGAAGCTCTATCTAAAAAATATTAAAAATGTCTACCATTGGTTGGCGTTGAGATCTTACATTTGGCACATCCTGTTAAGTAGTAAATATTTTTGAAAGAAGATCAGCTCTTACTTACCAAACGTTCGTTGAAAAATTACGAAAAAAATCTAGATGGCTAAAATCTACTTTGCCGCGCTAATGAGCAATCCTGTATATTAACTTAAAAAATATATACATAAAAAAAGAACACATGTGCTGTGTGCTTTTGGAGTTAAATATTGGTCATCATAAGAATGATACACTCACACGTAATAAAGGGTAATATTCAGTTTACAACAAGAACATATCCTTCTCACCTAATTCTAACCAAACTTGGAATGCTGTAAGTTGCTCTTCAAAAAAAGGTAGATGCTTGAAATTATCTTCGCCATTCAGTATTCTATGTAACTGGCCCAAACTCAAATCCAATGCTAGATCCCAAGCTTGCCACATGGGATGTTGATAGGTCGGAGGCAATGCCGGGTCACTAATGGGAGTGCAATTGCATGATCGCATAATCCTTTCCGCAAGCAAAAAATTACGAAACAGACTGGCGACCAACAGGTCCTGTCTGAATAATTTTTGAAACAAATCTATAAACAATAATAATAAAAAGAATGTAGTTTTTCAACACACAAAAATTTAATCAACAGACCTCTAGGTAATGTATTCCATGCAATGGTATCAGTGATTGCTGTGAAAATCCAATTCAATTCGCCCAACATCGTCCGGCGATCGGTGTTCTGACCTGGTATTCTTAAGACAAAATTTTTTTTTTACATCAATTAAATCATAATATAAAAATATTACATACTTATCTATGAGTTCCATCGTAACTTTAGGAACTAATTTCGATGTCTGCATGACGTACCATCTCAAAGCGACTTTTAAGGGTGTCGTTAGACACGCTGTGAATAAATCGGCTGGCAAGTCAGGATTCATGGGTAGAACTTGTGAAGCTCCACATGCTGCCAACTGTATGCAATTCTTATATGAAGGCGGCGGTGTAGGCGTACCACGTTTTTGCTGGAGAAAATATAAATTTTATGTGTATAGTGAATGTTGTGGTTTTCGTACTTCATTTTCGTGTTGAGCAGCAAACTGCTTAAACGATTCAACAATGATTCCGGCGTTTGAACAGTCGTAAACGTAAATGGAAGGCGCTCCCATCCATTTTTGCAAATCGTATATCGATAATGGAATATACTGAGTGTAAGTCTGAAACATTTTTCAGTGATTAAAATAATAAGAATTAAAAATGTCATTACCCTATTAAACACCCATATTTCACCATTAATGGTGGGTTTGGGTACGCCATGCCCGTTATAATGAAAGAGTACACGTTCCTCTTTGGCATTTCTTCGTAAAGATGTGCATAGTTTTTTAACTTCTTCAGATGTCGGATCTAGTGATTGTTTATAACGAGCTCTAGGCTGCCAGCGTTCGTATTGTTTCTGTAAGGCGGTACCTACGGTTTCTAAAGCCTTTGCCGGTGTCATCGATAAAGGATCTATAATATTATGATTATTAATAACATTGAAATATATGTGAATTGTTTGACTTACCGATCCAACACTCTAGTCTGGCGCAGGGTTGTGTTTTGATTATGTCGGGCGGGTCCACGCCGACATTCAGGCACAAAACAAGTGCGACACTGACAGTTTTCATCTGAATTTTTTGAGGTTACTTCACATGTCAACAGTTCGAAGCGAGTAAACGATACTTACCCGTTCTTTCATTCTCCATGTTTGGGTTATACAGTCGGTCCCTTCGATGGTCTGTGTGTGTCTTTCTTCGTTGAAAGACAGCGGCAGAAGGCTTTTGTCGTCGCAACACGCCATTTTTAATGCATCACGTTGGTAAATTGTCGCGCCCTCGACGGCGACGACACGCACATCGGGCCGTTTGCTCGATTCGCAGATTATCCCCAAAACGGCGAACTATTTCCAAAATCGATCGTTTAGAACAGACAGCGAACCGCACAATTAAAACGGAACGCAATAAATTGAACATAAAAGGCCCTAATGACTTTCAACGTGTCGGTACATTTTCAGTCTTATCGACACGCAAAATGATTTGCGTTATTACTTACTATTTATTATTATGAGCAGCAGTGTTGCCAGACTAATTTTATATAAAGTTAATAAAAATGTAATATATTTGGTGCAATTGTAATAGACTGGCAACACTGTCAAGACTCGATAATGTGGAGTCACTTTGGTGGCAGTCAAATTTTTAAGCGTCATCTATTGAATAATAGCCTAACTAAAATCTATTGGTAAATATCTGTAAATTATTAAAGGAATTTGTAAATCCTTCAATGATGTCTACATTAATAATAATAGGTCTGTTTGGTATCCTGAACTGATGTAGAAAAGTGTACACTACAAAATGCAATCCGTGCACTTTTTCGAACTAAATTTTGAGTGAATGTAGCTTAACACTATTTACACTTATTCAGCTCATCAAAAAGAATTTAAGTAACAGCATCAATTTGTAATAAATGTTTAATTTCAAAAAAGTCTGCATCAGTGTACACTAGTTCAGGATACCAAACAGACCTAATAATAACAATAATACCGGTTTTGACTTAAATCGTCATTTTCAAGTGCAATGTGTTTAGAATACAAGCTAACAATATAAGAATATACAAATTAGTATAAATTAGAACATATAGGAATATGGAATTCTTATGATAGTTATGATAAATCACACAGTTTTTCTTTTGTGGAAATTCTTTTTTGAAACTGGTGTTTAAATGCGGCGTCGATTTAATCAGGGTCCTTCGCCCTTAGTAAATTTCAGGACCTTCGCTTTAATATTACTTTTCCACGTTTCCGCATTTTGACTATATATATATAACAAACTTTGTGTTGTAACATCGCAAACACCGCATTGTAAATTAATCTTTGTTTACGCTAATTTCGCTTTATAATCTTTGCACTCGGATATTGTCCGCAGTTTTCTTCTGTTGGCGACTTTGACGAGAAATAAAAAAGTGTCGTGTTTCGTGAAAAGTAAGTTTCGTTTTGGAGTACGTTAAACCCGTGTTTTTCAAAAATGTCTACGCTTTAAGGTTGTAGTTTTGAAAATTTATTTTAAGATTATTTGGTACTTATTGTAAATTTCAAAATGTCTCATTTAATTCATCTGTTTAAACTCCATCCATTTCAGTGAAAAAAACAAGAAAAGAAAACGATTCCTCATGCAAAAAAATCATCCACAAACGCTTGCACATCTTATCCTGGTTACCCAAATACACGAAAATCGACTTCATCTGCGACTTGATAGCCGGAATAACGGTCGGTCTGACGATGATCCCCCAGTCCATAGCTTACGCTTCGTTGGCGGACATTCCCGCGCAAAACGGACTCTACACGGCCCTCATGGGCTCATTCATCTACATATTTTTCGGAACGATCAAAGAAGCCTCCATAGGACCGACTAGTCTATTAGCCCTGCTCACCTATTCGTACACGGAGAGTGTTGGGATCGAATATGTCGTCCTGTTGTGTTTTACTACGGGATGTTTGGAACTCGCCATGGGAATTTTAAAATTGGGTAAGTGGCGACGCATCGTGCTATCAACAAAAAAATTCCTTCAAGTTTAGATAAAAATACGCACAATGAATTGTAAACGCCGTGACGTAACGTCAATAATGTGCGTCGAAAATTTACATTTAAATCCATTGTTGACGCAACGGTGTTATTTTTGATCCTGTCGCATACGTGGTGATGTTTACTCAACATTTAAAAAAATCTATATTTATAGCAATATTATATTATCTTTATAGATTATCAAAAAAAAAGATATCAAATTCAAATATTATAATGAAACTAGCAATGATCAAAGTGCGAAGCCGAACCCATCCCAAGCCAACAATATCAGATCCAATGTAACCAGTCCACATTATTTCATATTATAAATACATATATTATTAAATTTAGTCGAAACATTTTTAGGTTTTTTGGTGGATTTCATTTCGGCACCTGTGACGTCAGCTTTCACGTCGGCTACTTCGCTGATCATCATGTGCGCCCAGCTTAAAGGCCTGCTGGGAATGCGGTTCAAAAGCAAAGGCTTGTACGACCTTTTCCGTCAGATATTCCAACGATCAAACGAGATAAAAATGGGCGACACGACCTTGGGAATTAGCTGCATATTTTTCCTCCTGGCGTGCAGAGTAAGTGCAAATAAGTAAACGTTCCCTCATTAACCTTTTTTTTTGCAGCAACTTGGAAAACTCAATGTGCGCAACGCGAAACTCAAAAAGGCGCTTTGGTTCCTGTCGATCAGCAAAAACGCCCTAATCATCACCGTAGCGACGATAATCGCGTCGCTTCTTCACGCCAATCACGACATAATACCTTTTAGGGTCGTGGGTAAGTTCGTGGATGACCAGTCGAGTTCAAATCACCAATGATTTTTTAGGTAACGTGCCTGGAGGTTTGCCAACGTTCAAGTTACCCGCTTTTGGCACGCAAGAAGGCAACAAGTCGGTTGGATTTGGTGATATGATCGATACTTTGGGATCGGGTGTTGTGGTGATGCCTATCGTTGCGATCTTTCAAAATATAGCAATTGGAAAATCTTTCTGTACGTATTTGAGGCTAATTATACATATCCAAGATTTTTCTCTATGCTTATATTCACAAAATTTCCTCCTTATGAACTTTCTCAATGCTTTAAACAATTTGGCCACACTTCAAAAATCTTTTCTCATATTTCACAACTTTCTAAAACTTTATGATTTTTTCCAGGATGCTTCATAAAATATTCCACTATTTGCATACATTTCTCGAAATTTTCCAGCGTTGACCAGTTAGATATTTTTTGTGGATCAACAGAAAAATTTCTGATTTCAGCATCTGGAGTTATCGTCGATGCCACACAGGAAATGATGACATTGGGTTTGGCCAACATAGTTGGCTCTTTCGTGCAAGCGATGCCCGCAACCGGGGCTTTTACAAGATCGGCCGTGAACAACGCCAGTGGTGTTAAAACGCCACTTTCAGGCCTATACGCAGGTTAATTTTCAAATTTTCTGTAGTAATTATTGTGTTCAAACTTTAGATTTCACAATGAAGCAATTTCCTTTCCAGCTTCCATCATTATTTTAGCGTTGACGTTTCTGACACCCTATTTCTATTTCATACCAAAATCGACCCTGTCGGCCATACTGATAACCGCTGTCGTTTTTATGGTCGACTACGAAATCGTACCGAAACTGTGGTGTTATAACAGTGAGTTGTGAACGATTTAAAATTGTACAAATTAATCGAAAGATTTGCAGAATTCGATTCGATGGTGCACATGGTGACGTTATTGCTGTGCCTTTTCTGTGGCGTCGAGATGGGTTTGCTGATCGGTATACTGTTTAATATTGGTGCTTTGCTGAAGCTTTGGACAAGGCCGAGCATCCAAACGAAAATTATCAAGGTTTCTAAATTAAGTTTCATAAAAACTGGAGATTATTATTTTTTTTTGCAGAACGCTTCCGATGAGGAATATCTGATCGTGAAGCCTGAATTAGGGTTGTGTTTTCCTGCTGTTGATTACTTCACCGAAGAAGTCGTGAAAAATTCTGTTGGTAATACCTTACCAGTCGCTATAGATTTTACAAACGTTTTAACAATAGATTATTCCGGCTGTCAGGTAAATTATTAATTTTTGCAGTTTTGATTTTGTAAAACTGATTTCTTGGTAGGCTTTGCAAAAACTCGTCCAAATGTTCAACAAAAAATCGCAGGAGATAATCTTCCTCAACATCGATCACGGCGTCTACAGACGAATAAAAACGATGATGGACGAAAACAATGTTAATGTGATCGACGGATTGGAGGTTTTAAAAAATGGAGGAGCGTCTTTTTTTGAAGAAAATGAGCTTGAGAAAATCGACGAGTGTACACCTTCTATTTGTGTTAGCTGATGTTTATATTTTAATTTAAAAAATATATAATTTTATTTTAAACATTTGTATTATTTCGACACAAAATACAAAATCGGCCAATCGACAATTTTTCGCGTCAGTTTTGAGATGGGTTATTCACAAAATTAATTTTTTTAAATCGCCATTTTTTGGCGAAATTCAAATAGATAAACAGATAAAAACCATCCAGATTTCATTGTTTGCAAAAAAAAAATAATCCTATTTTGGTCCAACTTTTTGGAGAAATTCCATTTAATAATTTTTTATCATAGAATCAATTTGGGTTTGGTTCGACTGTTTTTTTTTTTAACCAAAACCAAAACCAAATCTTTTTACAAACAAACGTAAAACATTTTGAGAAAAAAATGCTTAAGGTTGAGTCCTTTCTTTGGGTGAAAAGTTGGATTAGGTTCGATTAGATTGCAATTTAAATAAAATCGCACAAATCTTTGAACAAAGCCTCTTGACAAACGCAAACATGTTGCACGTCAACTGAACTCAAATAACAGCTCGATCTGTCAACGATGATGACACGTTTTGCAAAATTTTCGTATCTGAACGATTTCGTATAGGGCGAAATGTCGTCGCCGCAAAAGCCCTTCGCCGAACGCAAACTCGTCATCTGGGCCATGGGAGCCATGTCGGGCATAACGGCGGAAGCTTGTAAATAACGACGCATTGAAATTTCAAAAATTAACGTTTTCTCTTTCAAGTTTGTTGTCCATTCGACGTCACGAAGACCAGACTGCAGATACAGGGAGAAATCGCCAACAAATTGGATTATAAACTAGTGACGGTACGTTAATTTTGTACACGCGGCATAACCGTCTTTAAGTGGCAATGCATGCTGCAGATTGTTTTAAAAAGTGTTATTTCTTACAAGATTTACAAAAATTAAACACAGAGACAGCGTTTTTGCGGATTTTAAAAATTGTGTAAAATCACAGGCGCCCAAACGAGGATTATTTCGGACACTTTATGGCATAGCGGCGGAAGAAGGCATCATGATGTTATATCAAAGTTATTCGGCCATCTGTTGTCGACAATTGCTGTATTCGGGAACGCGCCTCGTGGTTTACAGGACGTTGAAAGAAGAGTTATTCAAAGTACCACGTGGCGCAAAATTTCCATTGGGACAAACAATCTTTTGTGAGTTTTGAAATTGGTATTTGTGTTATTCTACATTTTTGAAAGTTTCTTGGTTTACAGGTGGGTGCGTATCAGGTGCAGTAGGACAGTTCTGTTCGACTCCGGCGGATATTTGTCGTGTGCGAATGCAGATGGAGGGAAAAAGACGTGCGATGGGGTTGGAACCCCGCATTAAAAATTTGCGACACGCCTTCCGTGACGCTTATTCGCAAGGTGGAATTCGCGGCATCTACAAAGGTTGGCTTCATGTTTGATGTTCAGTTTAAGGCATTTTTTTTAGGTTGTATACCGGGTATAATCCGAGGCGCTCTTGTCACCACCGGCGATATCGCCGGATACGACAAAGTCAAACAGACTTTACTGTCGTTAGAAGGCGTACAAGACGACTACAGACTACACGTAATCAGCAGTTTATGCTCTGGACTTATGGCGACGATCGTGGGCGCCCCCGCCGATGTGGTTTTCACCAGAACTATGCACCAAAGGGTCGACGCTAGCGGAAAGTATGTCATCAATTTTGTTAGATTATACAGCACAATTTAATTTTCAGGAGTTTAACGTATTCGCACGGCATCGACACAGTAATCAAGTCGGTGAAAAACGAAGGCATTTTAAGTTTGTATAAAGGTTTCGTGCCCCTGTATGTGAAGTGCGGCCCGTGGGCGCTCATATTTTGGGTCACTTTTGAAACTCTGTCGAAACTCGGCGGTCAAGCCTGGTGAATTGTTTTGGATGTACAACATACAAATATAATTGTTTTGTCGTCATTTTTTAAAGTTTCAAAATTGTTAAATGTAGACTCCGTAACTCATTACGACCCTGTCGCGCAAAACGTCATTGATCATATGGGATTTTTGACGTGTCGTTCAAAAATCCGACCGAATTTAAATATTTAACGACATAACGCACTTAAAGAATAATTATCATGTTCGCTTAACAAAGAATTTTCGAAAAAGAATAGGTATTCTATACTATTCCATAGGCGTGCACATCTGACAACGCAGCGGACAATAACCTGTGAATTTCGCGATTGACAACAACACCGCAATTTTCTCGCACATCGATCCGTCGACATGTAACAAACGCGATTTTTCTCCAATTTTTGCGATAAAAGTAATTTTCTGATTTGAAAATAATTTTCTTGCGATTTTCGGGCGAGTGAAGATTTCGGCAACACCGCGCGCACAAAGAAGTAGTACCGTGTGGCGAAGCTCTACTCGTGGTGATTTTCCACGATTTTCCGATAATTTTCAAAAGAATGCGACGAATTCAAGCGTTAATCACGGATTTGATTGCGTGAGCGCCGTTTTTTTCGCAAATGAAGTCTCTGACATCCGTATGATAAGATGTTCCTACGCGAGTTTCTGAAATTTCTGTGATAGTCTTGTGGGAGTGTTCGTGCGGAACGTAACAAAAATAATTTGGTTACAAGTGGAAAAGTCGTCGAGTTTCGCATTAAAATGTTTGAAGTTTTTTAATTTGTCGTGCATTTTTCTTTAAGAAATTTAATACGTTACGATTAAGACGGACTAGTAAAGTAGTTGCCTTTGTGTTGTGTACATCTGACTAATAAGACGTTTAGTTTAATACGATGGAGGCGATAGCCAAACACGAATTTAACGCGACAGCCGACGATGAACTGAGCTTTAGGAGATCACAAGTTTTAAAGGTTGCCCGAAATCTTGTAAAACTTGTAAACAAATTTTTTTTTTTAGATACTAAATATGGAAGATGACATGAATTGGTACAGAGCCGAATTGGACGGCAAAGAAGGCCTCATACCTAGCAATTACATTGAAATGAAAAATCACAAGTAACTTGGTAACATAAGCAAACAGTTGTTTTTTTAACTTTGTTTGTTTTCAGTTGGTATTACGGTAAAATAACAAGAGCCGATGCAGAGAAACTACTGACGACCAAGCACGAAGGGGCCTTCTTGATACGTATCAGCGAATCTTCGCCGGGCGATTTTTCCCTTTCTGTTAAGTACGTCATTTCGTTATTGGAGTCTTCATTTGTTAACATTTTCATTCAAGGTGTTCGGATGGGGTTCAACATTTTAAAGTCTTGAGGGACGCCCAAGGTAAATTCTTCTTGTGGGTCGTCAAGTTTAACTCGTTAAATGAATTGGTAGAATATCATCGTACAGCTTCGGTGTCTCGATCACAAGATGTCAAACTACGTGATATGGTTGTTGCAGAAGAGGTTTGTAATTTGTTTACATCATAAGTATTTTATAAAACGTCGGTAAGATGTAGATGAGGTGTGGAAGTCAAAATATTTCAATTTACAGCCATGGAAGCTTATAATTTTTGTTTAAAGTATTGCTTTTAAACAATTAATTCTTAAAATTTTACATGCTGTTTTGTGGCTCAATTTCTGGGAAAGAATCAAATTGTGAAATAAACAAGTTTAAAGAAAAGTCAATTTATGAAAAATTAACAGTACATTCTTTAAATGCTATTATTTTATTTTGAAGTAGTCATAAAATGCAAGTCATTTGTTTGTTATTGGTTTAAATAATACCAAGATGTTTTGCAGTGCAAATAATTCATGAATTTAACTTTGATAAGCTTATCTATCTTTGTGTTTCCTCGTTTGTTTTGATGTGTGTGGTTTTGATTTTTACGTCTTCGATTAAAATACTCATTACATTATTGATTATAAAGTTAGAAAATATTTCTATATTATCCTTTTTTTAAATATATTTAATTTTTGAAAATCACGTGTCCATAATTTCTGCAAAGTTTTTCAAAAATGTTCTTAATGTTAATATTTTATGCTATACTTTTTAAAAACATAACACAATGTTGATCTTTCATATGAATTATTGCACCTTTTTCAGGAAAGTCGTACAGATTTGATTATAAAGCTGTAAAATCATCCTTATAAAGTTTATTTTTCAATGAAATTTTTTCGCTATTTTGTTTAGCCTGTCCCATTTAATAATATATGTGGTTTGTTGATGATTAAAACACAATTACACAATTGAAGTCGCTATAGACTTGCGCCCGTTTGTAGTACAGACTATAAAATTCTTGCCTGCCAGTCAGTCTTTGATTTTCATTTTTTATTTTGTTCATGGGTTATAAAAATTCTATCTTTCCTTTTTCATTCATTTCCACAGTGATTTCATCATGATGCCTTTCTTAAACATTTCTGAACACTTCGCTTAAATTGTGTCGAGTCACAAACTGTTTATTGCAAATGCTGGACATCATCATCCCTACCATTACACTAAATGAATAATTTAAAATTTCGAATTTTGGTAATGTTTTCTAATTTTCTAGGTAAAGAGAAGGGCATTAAAAGTCACAAGGTTCGTACGCACTACACAGCCAACTAAAACCTAACGAAAGCCTTAAAAAAAAAACAGCACGTAGAATTTCTATTTGTGTGTCGCATTAACGCAGACAAATTTAACCTTGATCAGTTTGAAAGTTTTAAGCCTTCAACTGAAATAGCGATCTATTCGGTTAGTTAAAGAAATGGGCGGGCTTTGCCACACATGTTTAATGGAAGGCTTAAAACTGTCTACTACACTTAATGCAGAGCTTTCTGGCTCTTTCGATTGTGAAAGATTTGTATCTTTTATTCGATGTCTTGCTTAAGAGGCAAATTTTTGTTTTATTAATGTATATTTTTTTGTTTTAGTATTTAGTGCAAGCCTTATATGAGTTTGTGCCGCAAGAACCCGGAGAATTAGAATTTAAGCGTGGCGATGTAATAACCGTGACGGATCGTACCGATCAGCATTGGTGGCACGGCGAGATCGGACATCGCAGAGGTCTCTTTCCTGCCACTTACGTCACGCCCTATCACACATAATCACCTTTTGTCCGTGGTTTCGAAACTTTCGTCTCCTTGATTCCCGTTTCATTCATATTTTAGGCGACGATTTTATTAATTTGTCAACGGGAAACCATCATCGAGGGTTCGTCGATTTTCCGCTTTGATAGTAAATCACGTGCGTGCAATATATTCGTTTTGACGGACCCGACGCGTATTGAACGTCCCTCGTATGTTCGTAACGTACGAGGGACGCTCGAATAGTCTTTCATTGAAAAAATAGATTTTCCTATATTTTCATTTTAATTTAAGCGAAATAGTGAATTAGATTATTTTTTTTAGTTTATGCTTTTTTTGTTGAGTGTATAAGTTTTCCAAAAAGAAATGCCTTTATTTGGCGAACACGTTTGATTCACTGACAAAAATGATATTTTTATAACGATCTAGTAGTTGTATTGTGTAATCGGTTATAGTCGGAGCAATAAGTATTTTCGCGCCTACCGTCGACTGTTTTTACATAGTCGTACACAACGAACTTTATAATTGGATTTCGCATAATTAAATTTTTTGCCAAATAACAGTTTTTGCGCACCTATTTATATAATATACGATGCCATTATTTTAAACATGTTATTTTATTATATTGAAATTTATTGTTTGTTATAAATCTTCTTTTTTTTATTTAAGAGGTTTTTATCAGATCATTTGCTCGGCTGGCATTGGAAGAATTAAGTGATTTGTACATATGTATTGTGCCACAGATCTTTTCGTGTTTTACGGTTTTGTTTTTCGCGGAACTTTGCAATTGATGCATTTTATCATATTTTTAGTCAATAGCTGGTAGTTTATTGGCATTATCTTGCTTATATTTTAAGATGAGTTTTTTGTAAATACTAACTTAGGTATATTATGATACTTAGCGATTTCAGGCTATCTCTAGTATAAATGAAATATATGTTATAAATAGAACGTTTTTATTTTTTTCTGACGAATCCCTTATTTTAATCGATTATCATTCTAGCGACGGTTATATCAGTCCGTCTGTTTAAAATTGCCACGGCCATCTTGGGCGTGAAATGCACTACACCAATCTCTTTTAAAGCGATGTTTCTGGTATCCTCGACTCCTGATGCACCCTCCAACGCTATTAAAGTCTCCCGTAATAGCAACGCCGAACCTTTACTTATATTCAACAAATTGCAAGACTCATTCAACCTAAAAACAACCTACATTGTAACACGCAAACACACGTCGACGACTTACTGCACGAAAAAGTTTTCCGGTTTTTCGCAAAATTGCGAAAATAATGGAAACAGATTTCTTCTTACATCGAATTTGAACTGCAGAGCACCACCGTCATTGAACCTGCTGTCTAAGACTAAATCTTCAAATAAATATGTGTCGAGTTGAGATGCGATGAATTGCCAAATGATGGTGAACAGTTTTTTCGATAGGTTCTTTTCTAATTGGTGTAATCGTGCTGCTAGGACTTCAAACATCGGGCACGCTGATTGGGTCAAATAAAGCGATTTTTCGTCCTTGTCTACGTGAATTGCTGACCATCTAAAAAAATTTATCTTGTAGGTTTAAAAAGATTTGTCAATCGGTATAGAATTTTACGGAGATATACCTTTCACGTACGTAACTTCGACTTCTCGCTTTCAATTCTATAACGACTGATTCGGCTAACGTGCAAAGCAAATCTTTACGCATATGTCTATATAAAGATAACGTGTCTGCAAAAATTGTTTCTGTTTCCAGTTCAAAGCCAGGGCTGCCGTCGTATTCCAATAATGGAACGTTTCGTATTTCGGCATTTTCCAATTGACTTTTGTAATAAAATAGATTTAAATAATGCTGAAAAAAAGGAAATTTAAAAAACTTACTGCAGCCTCTTAAACAAATTTCAAAATCAAAGCAAATATAGTGAATTGCATAAACATAGTACCTACCAACATATTACCCCAATCGATTAGCACATTCTCTATGTAATGAAGCGTGTTGGCAATCATAGGAATTTTTGTATCAATTATATCATCAGTCTCAGCATTGACCAGCTGCAGTAATCGAACCCTAAAATCATCCAACAGTTCCAGCTGCAACTCCAAAAATTGCAATCTGTGACCAGGCTGTGGTAAAGATTCATAACGTTCCGTTATGGTTTGTAACAACGTTACGAAGGTATCGGCACATGTTGTTACTTTTATGTCGTCTGCGTCGGACGTTATCGCCTGAAATGCGTCTGTTTGACTTGGTGATAACATTACGTCCATTTTTTCTATAGCATCTATAAAAAAGATCATTGATTACACAATAAACATGTTGGCATATACAGACTGTACAAAATCTTTAAAAGAAATGGAAAATATTCCATAACAAAATTATTCCTTTAGTGCAAATTTTTACTTACATTTCTTTTCCATGTTCATCCATTTCACGAAAATCTGAGCTTGTGTGAGCACCGCCAAAACACTAGGCTGTGTCGCCGGATAATTATAGGATTCCCTCAGCTCTTTATCGAAACCTAAAGCCTCGTCCACGCAATGTGAGAAAGTAAAATCGTCATACTGCAATTTGGGCATCTCTGAATTTAACTTTTCCACTGCCAATTGCACCAATCCCCTCATCAATTCCATCTAAAATATAAACTCTAACAAACAATGATTTCCGAGCAGTCAACATACCTTAACATCGATGTGATGTAAGCCCAACTTGTCGACGATCGGTTGGATCCAATTCATGACAAAGTCCACATGATCCCTTATCCATGTCAAAATTTGAGTAAAATACCTTCAAACAATAGGAAACGAATTAAAAAAATTACAAGGAAATCTATGTTCTAGTATGATGTCACATAATTCTATCTATGCAGTAATTTATGATACACAACTAATACAAACCCAAATAAATTTAGTCAATTCATTTTGTAACATTATATGACATCATATAACCCCCATTATGTTTAGGGTCACAACTTTATATGCATCAGTGAAAAATTATAAACATTTTTTATTATACCATTCAGGTTTATCAATTCTATTTGTTTGTCTCGAGCCATAAAAATGATACAAAAATCGTTTTCTCAACGGTAATACGAGGAAATGTATTGGTAGACTTAGCGGCGGAAAATCCGACAACAAAGCGGAAGATGGTTGAACTGGAAACACACTCTCTTCAGGTAATTCAATCTGCAGCAAATATTCCGCGAAGATTTGCAATTTTTGAATGCTTGATTGCATGGGCGAGATCAAACTGAAGTTGGTGCTGACAAATGGCCATTTTATTACCTTTAAAACTTCCTCAAAATCACTAAAAATTTCACAGAAGTTGGTTATCAAATAATTTTAATGTGGTATTATTTAATATTGCCGAGATTTATTTTACAATTAATTTCTCATTTACCGTGATAATTTCTCCTTTAAAATCTCATGCCAGTAATGCAAAGTTTCTTTCAAATAACTTTTTAAATTTGTCGCATTAGACTGCATTAA
The DNA here is from genome assembly GCA_018397195.1 of Lethrus apterus. NCBI lineage: Eukaryota > Metazoa > Arthropoda > Insecta > Coleoptera > Geotrupidae > Lethrus > Lethrus apterus. The sequence goes on from JAFFZR010000983.1 coordinate 38,160, forward strand.
ATTTCGACTGATTTCACACAAATTTGCGAAAACCGTAACGCATTTCTCGTCGTCCCAATTCGAAACTCCCTTTTGCAATTCGGCACTAAAATCAAAGATTTTCAAAAATACAAAAACTTTGTAACATACCTGAAAGTCTCAATCTGTTTTATAATCTTCAAATACTGCAACAGACATTCCAGATTGTTGATCTTATCGACGTAGTCTCGGACAGTCATGCGCGTTTCTTTAAATTGTTGTAAATCATCGTCAATTTCTTGTATGACACATTGCAATTTTTCGATCAAATTTTTCAGTTCAATTATTTTGTCGTCGATTTTAGCGACGATTTGGACTATACCGGATTCTTCATTACATAAATCTAGCTATAAAAAACCATTAATATGAATTGACTACAACTGGTGTTTTACCTCGTCTTCAAGAAATTTCCTTCGTTGTTCATATTTTTCATAAAGTTGCTTGCATTTTTCCAAATTTAATAAATCTCGGCCGTATTTTTCGCCGAATTTTATTATAACGGCCCTATCTATCGATGAATCTGCCATATTTTTCGTGGATGGAAATGATGCGGCACATAACCTAAGTGTTAAACATATAAATTGGTATAAATTAATAAAATAAAATGAAGAAAAATGGTAAAATGTGTAAACTACGTACAATTGAAAAAATTGTAGTTTTCTGTATTTCTTTATTTTAAATTGAACTTTGATAACCTCAAAATCTTGGGAGTAAAATGCTCAGTTTTCTCAGTTATTTATCGATCGCGACAATTAGATGTAGGCTAATCCATTTACTAATTTAATCGCAAAGCTGTTTCAAAATGATTTATAAATACTTCTGTATGTTAATATACCTTGCTGGTTTGGTTTTTATCGCCTTTTATCAGAATGTGTGCGAGATGAACGATTTATTTTATTCGTATGTGTCGAAAAAGATCTACAAATCGTACGATTACATCGTAGGTAAGCGATAAATTCATAGAAAAAATAAATTACAATTTCAAAAGTTTAAAAAATTAAAAATTCCCCAAAATTTTGATTGAGTCAGTGGCATGCTTTTGTTATTTTTAGTGGGTGCGGGATCGGCGGGAAGCGTCGTGGCTTTGAGATTATCACAGGATCCGGATTCGTCGGTACTTTTGCTGGAAGCCGGAGGATATGGCGGGAAATTGCTGGATATTCCGGTGTTGGGACCAATTTTGCACAGTTCGATTTACGATTGGCAATATTCGACCGTTCCGCAAGAAAATGCGTGTAAAGCTTTTAAAAATAATGTAAGTTATTTCATGTATACAAAAGCATTTCGTATGAACGTGCTTCAATTACTTATCATATCATCCTTGTTCGATATCGTACGTGTGACAAAGATGAAAATTTTTAATTTATTAGTTTGACGCAATACATACTTCATTAATGCAAATTATCATTTTTTAACATCACCTATAATTGAAAAATTATACTAAGTTATTTGTTTTGCGGTTTTAAAATTATGTGATTGTTGTAATGAAAAATGGTAGTAATAGAAAATTTAAGCGGTCAAACTGACACTTTACAACTGTCAAATTTCAATCATATTTCAATATTATGTAACTTCCTAACCTACGCCTTAAAACAATCGAACTTTTAGGTAAGTTATTGGCCGATGGGTAAAATAATCGGCGGAACCGGCCGATTGAACAACATGGTGTACACGAGAGGTCACGAAAACGACTTCAACGAATGGTTCAAAGACCTACCCGATTACAATTACGAACAGGACGTACTCGCCTACTTCAAAAAGGCCGAAAATCAAATCGAACGTTACATCAACGACAGTAAATTCCAACCTTTCCGTATTTATTCCATTTCCAATTGTGTCGAATTTCAGCCAAATATCACGCAACCGACGGACCTTTGATCGTCAACGGATTACCCTTCGTTACGAAGATGTACGAGGCGGTCGCGAAAGCCGCAGAGCTTTTGGGATTCCCCATCAGAGACCTAAACGGAAAATTCAATAGCGGTGAGAATTTAGATATTGCGGGGCCCCTAAGCACAAAATTTTTTTGGGCCCACAAAAAAAGTTTAATTTAAAAAAATCAACTATAGCAGTTCCTATGTACGCCAAGAGGGCGCTACCAAACCTTTCCATGCACAGTGACTAAATTATTTAAAGTACTCGACATCTTTATGGAATTTTTTTCCGGGCCCTTGATGGCCCTTAAGCAACTGCTTATTTTGCTTATACGCAAATCCGGCCCTGCCTAAAAGGCTTGTCTTTGAATTTGGGTTTGACCTGTTTAGATAGCACACCAGAAGAAGAAATCTGTAAATTAGAAATTTTCCTTTTTAGAGAAAATAAACTAAAATTACAATTTCATGAGATTTTGTCTTTTTTGGATCAATTTGTTTCATAATTCGTTTGACGTCACTTGTTTTAAATTCTCGAATATTAAGATCCATTTGGAAGGGAGGTATTCGTATATTTCATTTTGCTGTTAAAGACGATGGGTGTGGTTGGAAACTGTTGAATAGATGATTAGCAAAAATTTTTTCTTTTTCTGTATAATTTATTATTTGGCCCATTTATTATTTATTTAATCTGTGATAGGAGGGGTAACCCAACCTAAAGTTTTCTTTGAAAACATTCAAAAAGTCTTTATACAAAATAAGTAACCATCGACGTGGAAAAAAATCACTGGAAAAAACGATTTCACAAAAAACTAGTCACAGATCCTAGATCCCTGATCACATCACATCACGCATCACATCAATTATTTTGTTTTAGGTTTTTCCCAACCTCAAGCTAACATAAAAAACGGTGCAAGATACTCCACAGGTCATCACCTGTTGCTTAATCGACGACCAAATTTAACTGTAAAAACGCATTCGATCGTCGAAAAAATCCTCTTCAAGTCGAACTTTGAAGCTTACGCCGTCAAATTCGCCAGTTTGGGCGACAGTTTCGTGGTGAAAGCTCGCCATGCCGTAATATTAAGCGCCGGTGTCATCGGTTCTCCGAAAATTCTCATGCTGTCTGGAATCGGTCCCAAAAAACACCTCCACGATACGGGCATAAAACCAAAACTCGATTTGCCGGTCGGTGAAAATCTCCAAGATCACATCGCCACCGGTTTCGATTTGGTGACGTTGCGACGTCCTCTCAGTTTTAATTTGTATAGTTTGGCGTCGCCGTTTTCGTTTTTCGAATATTTTTTTAAATCCTCCGGTCCGATGACGAGCATCGGTTGCGAAGCGGTGGCGTTGCTCAACACCAATTGTTTGAGTTCGGGTTCAATGTATGACAGTTGCGAAAACGGTACGACACCGAATTTGGAATTGATGTTTATGCCGGTCGGCTTGACTTCCGATTACGGTTTACGTTTCAAGAACGTCGTGGGTATAAGCGACGCCATTTGGGACGATTATTTCACGCGACTATACGATGAAAACGCATTTAACGTCTTGGGCGTCGTCTTGCATCCGAAGAGTCGGGGGACGATCCGCTTAAAAGACAAAAATCCCCAAAGTAAACCGATAATCGATCCGAAATATCTGAGCGATCCGGATGATGCGGACGTTTTGATCCGAGGGATTGATTTTATAAAGACCTTTGTCAAGACGAAACCCTTCGTGGATTTGGGGGCGAGATTCAACGAAGCGGTATTTCCCGGTTGTACAAGTTACGAATTTGATTCCCGCGATTACTGGCGATGTTATGTTAAGTTTATGACGTTTACTTTGTATCATCCGGGAGGGACGTGCAAAATGGGAAACGATGGGGTAAGTGTCGTTGGTTATGATTTTAAGGTGGTGGGTACGAATAAGCTGTACGTTGCCGATGGTTCTGTCATGCCAAGTTTGCCCAGTGCCAATACTAATGCCGCTATTGTGATGATTGCGGAAAAGGCGGCGTCCGTTCTTAAATATCATCGATTCTTGATGGACAATGTATGCAATTTGATTGAAATTTTTATACCAAAATTGTTTTGTTAAAAACATAGAAATATAATATATTTTTGAAAAATAACCTTAATAATTTTTTATCATTGCACTCAGTAACTAGGCCTCTCCAACCATGTGATCTAAGCCCTTCTCCGTTTTGAAATCTATGGTTAACATCAGAAAACTTAAGGTGGATTTCCTCTATTTTCAAAATATTCAATACCCGTCCAATCAAATCAGTAAAAATTAACAAAATACCTTGGATTAGGATAACATCAATCTTTTAACAAAAACCTTGTGCTGGACTTCTTAAAAAAAAAACCTCTGCTGGCCCCAATTTTAACAAAAATGAAGGATATTTTCCTATACAAAAAAAAAACAATTAATGTCGATATCACGAACAATTCGATAAAGTTCGAGTTTGAACCGTACGGCGCCCACATGCAATTAAAAAACGGAGACAGAGGTAAACGCGAATGGCTTAAGCCAGGTGCACAGCCAGGTGTATCCAGATAAAAACGCGGCATACCCTCATCGTGCACCCATGCGTAATACGCACGAGCGCTGCACTGAAACGTGTTTCCGATACGAAAAATGTCCAGATAAACAAATAAAATTGTTAAATTGGAAAAAAAATGAAAAATGATGTCTAGGAAAATGAGGTGTGCCGCATCGTTACTTTTAGCACCTATGTTATACAGGCTGTCCCAGATAGTGTGCTCACTATTGGGATCTCGTAAACTAAGTAAACTAAGAGATAGAGAGTTGGTTAAATGAGACAAAATGTGCGCTACATCATGGCCTACTTATTAAAAAAAAGAAACACTCGAAATAATGGTCGGTATGGACGCTACACGCAAACAAAGAAAAAATGGCATTTTAAATTTTCGCTTGTAGCTCAGTTCGATGAAAAGATACCGGAATAGTATTTTAACATTATTAAGGTACATTTTTACGTAGATTCCGAATATGTTACTTTAATCGAAATAGCTTTTTTAATTTTTGAGATTTTAAAGCTAACTTTCTTATTTTAAATACAAATCGTAGGTGGCTTTGATTGTATCTAAAAGAACATAATTTGCTGTTTTCAATAATGTATAACACTTTGGGTTTATTTGTAGAAATAACAAAATTATTAGAATTTATTTGTTTTACGCCTACCTGTTCCTGGAAACAAAGTATAAAAATTACTAAAAAGTAAATAAAACACAATTGTACGTAACTATTTACTATTAGTAAAGTACTTCAGCAACAGAAACTACATCAAATGCTCAAAAAGTCGTCCATTGTTATTCATACATAACTGAGCTCTTCGCAACGTCGAATTAATAACTTTTTGTAAAATACGTCTTGTGCTTTTTCTTGCCAATTATTTATACCTGCTCTAGATCTTCCTTTACTTCTTGCAGCCATTTTAATCTGGGTCTTCCACGTCTCTTTCTCGCTCCCACTGTATCAGTGAATGCACCCGTGTTTCACTTCCAGCCCTCCATATGTTCCTGTCCTCCAGCTCCGTTCAATTGCTGTTCCTCCACTAATTCTCCAATTCATCCTCGCCTAATCCACAGAACCTGCACTTCCTAAAATCCTCCCCCGTCCAATATTTATTCGCGTTCTCTTCGTCCCCACACCTAAACCTCGCTAAAATCCTTTCATTCGTTCCTCTTCTTTTCCCTATAATAACATGTAATTGTATAATTTTTTGATTACAGCTTTATAAAATATATTTAACATTTATCAAATCAAATCTTTATTTGTACTTAAAATACTATTTCAAACATATCATTAAAATATTTAGTTTTTAATTATGATTAAATTTCATACAAAAATTATGATCAGGAAACTACCGTTACGAATAACTAACATACCTAATATACTAATTTTCTAGATATAGAATGACAAATAAATCATTTTTTATTGGACACTGTTGTGGTAATAACTGAATTAAATACTGTATGCTCCTTTAATGGTAAATTCATACATTTCAATATTGTAACTTTCATTGTCCTTTAAACAGTATTAATTGATTACAAACATTCCTAACATAATCTCTAGTCTCATTACATCTTTTGGCAACATAATGCAATCGAATTTTTATATAATTAGATGCAACAGCTCTAATTAAATCCAGTACATGATTTTCAAGAGGAGATCGGTCGTAGCAGTGAGCATTTAGATGTTCAAAAACTGTAGTATTTAAAAAGGTTTTAAAACAGAAAAAGTTAAATACTCTCAGGAAGAATTTTTAAAAATAAATGTAGTGCCACTTTGTACCAAAGCACGCCTTTTTATTCTTTCACTGTTTTTACATATTTTTATAACATCCATTGATGGATATACTAGCCCACCTCAACTTGTCAGTTTATTTGAAGCATGTAATAATGATCAATTAACAAATCCATTTGATCTTCATTGTGATATTCCTCATTTAATAATTTAGAATTATTAATAGATGAATTTTTAACATCTTCAAAACTTTCGGTACTACTACAATGAAAAATTGGAATGTCTTTTAAAGGGAGGCAATTACCGGTAGTATTACCTCTAAAGTTCAGCATGCACTAAAATTTTCTTATAAGCCGACTTAAATTGACGAGCCGTAGGATTATTATTATTACAATCAGCCTGTGATCGAATATATAATTATAATTACGCCTACGCTAAAATTCAGCGCCCTTTATCCCAAAATTCCCTTAACTATTGTTGGTTGATAGCATAGAGCATAGATCGTCCAGACAGTGTTGCCAACACGTGAAAAATTTTCGATATATGGGAAATTTGAAGCGCTTACGGAAAAGGGGAAGATGAGCGATAAAATGCGAAATTGCAGGCGTTCAACTTATTTGCAATTATCCCTAAAACAAAGTCAATGTCTCATCTAGTGTTAGGGACCAAAAATGAATTCGCCAAAAAAAGAACAGCAATTCAATACAAAATTATTTTTCATTTGCGACACCACTTCATTCTGTAGAATGAATAGTTTTGTAGAATAGAATTTTATCTAATGCAAGTTATGACATCTGGGAAATTATTGGATCAAATGGGAATTTTTAGGTACTTGGGATTTTCTCCACTGTTGGCAATACTGCGCCCAGAGCTGTATTTATATAGGTTATGTCATTTGTAAGATATTTTGAAAATAATGATCTGTAAGTTTGTTCTTTTTGATATGAATAGAATTAATAATAAATAAATAAACTATGAACGTATATCATCAGCTGTAAGTGATTTGCTGTAACGCCTAATAAATATACAAAACTATAATGAAGCTGGTAAGTAAACTGGATTTTTGTTTTAATTTCATTGCACCTGTTTTTCCAGTATTGCTTGAGTAACGATCCCAATAAGCCATGTCACATTTTAACATTCAAGGAAATAACAATGATGTTAGACTGTGGTTTATCTTTACAATCAGTATTAAGGTTTTTACCATTGTCATTTGTACCTTTGAATCGACTACAGAATTTTGCTAACTGGATGCCAAATGATATATCAGAACCTGATTTGGAAGGTGTAAGTATCTATAGATAACAAGCATCAAAAAATTGAATTCTTAATTTTAGGAGCTGAAAGAAAACTGTGATAGAGTTTTTGTCGATTCGCCTCCTGAATTTTGCCCACCGTTAGATAAATTGATCGATTTTTCTCAAGTAGATGTTATTTTAATATCTAATTACTTGTGTATGATGGCTTTGCCGTTTATAACAGAAGGTACCGGATTTCAAGGAAGGGTTTATGCTACTGAACCATCCTTGCAAATAGGAAGGTAATGTTTGCATACGCTGTACATTTTTAAAAATAAAAATATTTGGATGTAGGCTTCTCTTGGAAGAACTGGTTATTTATATTGAACAGTGTCCAAAAGCAAATTTTGCAACGCAGTGGAAAAATTTTTTGCACAAACTTCCTTATCCATTGAGTGATTCGTTTAAACCAAAATCTTGGAAGCAAATTTACAATATGGCTAGTGTAAATAAAAGTTTGTCACGTATACAAATGGTTGGATATAATGAAAAAATTGTAAGTTGTCTTTAAACAGCCACAGAAATAACATTAATGACATTCAACAAGTTGTCATGGAATTAGCAAAGAAACAAAACTGTAATGAAATCCAGATAATGATTATCTGTCCACTTCGTAGACATCACTGTTTACTTCTTATACTTATTATAATGAAGAGGGGGGAGGCAATGATTTTATTCATGTCAGTTGGGTTGGCTTCACTCTTTAATGGAAAATATACTTGAATTTTTGATGTCGTTGCCAATATATATTAATTGCAAGATTTACATTAATTTTAGGATGTTTATGGTGCATTAAAAGTAGTTCCTGCAAGTTCTGGATATTGTTTAGGTTCAAGCAATTGGGTTATTACTTCCGATCATGAGAAGATTGTCTATCTTAGTGGTTCAAGTACGCTAACTACCCACCCAAGACCTATGGATCATCATGCTTTAAAAAATGCCGATGTTCTTATTATGACAGATCTAACTCAGACACCTATAAGCAACCCTGATTCCATGTTAGGCGTTTTATGTGTGGTTGTTGGTAAATATTTTATAAATATTCGCAGATGACATATTTTCATGGTTTTTTCAGGTTTAACACTCAGAGGAGGCGGTAATGTTTTAATACCATGTTACCCAACTGGCGTAGTATATGATTTATTTGAATGTTTGTCAATAAAGATGTCAGATTTGGGAGTTGCTAATTGTCCAATGTTTTTTATTTCTCCTGTTGCTGACATGTCATTGGCCTATTCCAATATTCTGGCAGAATGGCTGTCTTCTGTTAAACAGAATAAAGTGTATGTACCTGATGAACCATTTCCACATGCGATGTTGGTGAAAAATATGAAACTAAAACACTTCAAACATATTTATTCTGATGGGTTTAGTACCGACTTCCAGGAGGTATAATTTAGATACAATTAGTAATCATTATTAATTTTGTGTTTACAGCCATGTGTGGTATTTTGTGGTCATCCAAGCTTAAGATTTGGAGATGTAGTTCAATTTATTGAAATGTGGGGAAATAATCCAAGAAACTGTATTATATTTACAGGTACGTTTAACTAAACCTTACTATTCTTATGAATTACAACGCAATAATTAATTAAAGATGGCATTTTGGTGTATAAATGATATATTATTGTTATATTCTTTAGAGCCTGATTTTGATTATATTGAAGCGTTGGCACCATACCAACCTCTGCAAATGAAGGTTGCACATTGTGCTATAGATACTTCATTAAATTTTACACAAGCAAATAAATTAATAAAAGATCTGAAACCAACGACTCTAGTAGTTCCTGAATGTTACACACAGCCACCAACATCAGCTCCAAATCTTACCGACTTGGTTATAGAAAGTAGCCCAGATAGAACGTTAATACCGTACAAATGGGGAGATGTAAGTATATTTTGAAAATTGAAAATTAAACTGTGTGTATTCCTTGTAGGTCATTAATTTGCCATTGAAAAGAAAACAAGGGCAATTGTATATACAAAACGATGTTGCTCAAAAGATTGTTCCGGTGGAAGTCAAACCAGGAATTAGTTTATCAACACTAACGGGAACTTTAAATGTTAAAGATAACATTCATAATATAGCGGTAATTTAATGTTTTATGTTTGGAGAAATTTTCTATGATAATTTTCTTAAGGACATGACGAATACGAACGAGTTTAAAAAACAGACGAATATGAAGTATGAATGGGGAAGCGTTAATATTACAGAGTTTCGACAAAAATTAGCAAAAGAAGGTATCACAGATCCTAAAGTAGAACCAATTGGAAATGGTGTTATCATACATTTGGTTTGTATAGTAAACATTATGCAGAGTAATTTTGTTAATTTTATTTTTTGCAGCAAGATGAAGATGCGTTGATTCAGATTGATGACAATTCAACACATATAGTTTGCAATAGTGATGAAAATTTAAGAATGAAACTACGAAATGCATTGATGCAATGTCTGAAAAAGTTTTAATAATTTTATGTTATTAATAATTTTAAAATATAAATATAATTGTTTAAAAATTTACTTTTTAATATGGTTTTGTTTTCATGTATGTAAATGCAAATGTATTTTGGCAACTGTCATATTTAACAGATGACCACTCAACATTTTTCAATTTTGATTCAAATTATATCAAATCGATATTAAGATTTTTAACATATATATTTAATTGCTATTATATGTTCTCGTAATATATTGGTTAACCCATGCTCAATGGGATCTGGACTCTAGTGATCATGCATCATAACCCATTCCTGTT